>PVKC010023369.1:0-17309 GCA_004027635.1 Crocidura indochinensis
ACCACTTGTGAACTTAGACCACCAGCTGACATAATGTACTAAGGTAAAATTCAAATGGATTAAAGACCTTGATATCAGACCTGATACAATAGGTATATAGAACAGCATGTAGGTAAAACACTCCATGACATTGAGACTTAAAGGCATCTTCAAGGAGGAAACTGCACTCTCCAAACTAGTGAGAGCAAAGATTAAACAATGGGCATATATTAAGCTGAGATGTTTCTGCACCTCGAAGGAAATATTTCCCAGGATACGTGAGCCACCCACTGAATGGGAGAAACTATTCACTCAATACCCATCAGATAAGGGGCTAATCTCTAAACCATACGAGGCACTGACAGAACTTTTTTGGGGGGCCAGGAGTAACCCCTGAGCATGGCAGGGTGTGACCCAAAAACCAAACAAAAGTGTAATTCCTGGTGGAGTTAGATGATATTATGGGGAACACGTGTGTACCCAGGTTGCTTATATGCAAGTATGCTATCTGCTGCATTAATAATATGCCCCGTAATTTTTTTTGTTTTGGGTCACACCTGGCAGTACTCGAGGTTACTCCTGGTTCTGTATTCAGGAATTACTTCTGGCAGGTGTGGGGGAACATATGGGATCCAGGAATGAACTCAGGTCCACTAATGTCCTGCCTACTATACCATTGCTGCAACAACAATTTTTTAAAATTTTTATTTATTCACCATGAGATATACAGTTTCAAAGTTGTTCATGATTGAGTTTTAGTTGTTCCAACAAACATCCCTTCACCAATGCACATTTCTTGCCACTGATTTACTTTTTTAATATTTTTTAAACACCTTGGTTAAAAACATGATTGTGGTTGGGTTTCAGCCATATCAGATGACACTCCCCCTTCACCAGATCAACATTCCCATCTCCAATGACCGAAATATTCTTCCTCCCCTCCTTGCACCTACCTGTACTCTGGACAGGATTTCCACTTCGGTCATATATATTCTCATTGTTAGGATAGTTCGCAATGGAGTTATTTCTCTAACTAAACTCATCACTCTTTGTGGTGAGATTCATGAGGTAGACTGTAACATCCAGCCCTACTCTCTTTTGTCTCTGAAAATTGTTGAGAAATATCTTTCATTTTTCTTAAAACCCATAGATGAGTGAGATCATTTCTCTCTTACTTAGTTCACTCAGCATAATAGATTCCATGTACATACATGTATACATGTACACAATGGAATATTATGCAGCCATCAGGAGAGATGAAGTCATGGAATTTTCCTATACATGGCACTGACAGAACTTTAAAAAAAATAACATCTAATCCCATCAAAAAATGGGGAGAGGAAGTGGACAGAACCCATACATTTTATAATACAGGGATGCTTCCACCCTGAACATGTTTCATGTGGACCCAACTTAGATTCCACGTGTTTGAACAGAGACTGTCCAACCTAGAACCACAGATCCCAGATGACAAGATAGAGGTATTTCTGAAGTGGGGAGGAATGTAATATATAAGAGGGGCTATATATATTTTAGGCAAGGCTTGTTTACATTTTAGGATTGGAAATGTCTACAAACTCATGCCCACATAAAGACAGAAATTAGTGTTCTATTCACAGGTTGTTGTTGGAGGCCTGACCTTCATAGACTGGGTCTGAGCTATTGAGATCTGATTGAGTTGAGAAAAAAATAACTAACTCAAAAATACCGGGGTGTGTGATGAAAATGTGCACTGGATCCCACCCACCACAAGAATAACTTAAAAGACAATGGGGGAAGCCTATATTTCCTTTATAAGTTGAAGATTTCTATAATATTACCTCTTAACCTGTTTATCTCCAAATGTAAGGTAGTCTCCTGCGCCATTTTGTTCCTTTAATTACTTTTTAAACTAATTTTTATTTATTTTTTTCCTTTATTGAGTGTAAAACCAGGACACAAAGAGGTTGGATCCTGACACTCTCATCCACATATCACCAGCAATATAATATAGCACCAAATCTTTTTGCAAAGGCATATCAAAAAGGGGAAATTTTACATATAGAAGCAAGATCTTATATACTAGAAATAAGAATTCATACATTTTATAACACAGGGGCATTTTCCTACTTGAATATATGTCAAGTGATCCTTGAACCCTAGATCTCAGACATAGATCTGACATGGTTCTCTGTAACAGCTCCAGGAACAAAACTCCCTATTGGATATCCTTAATACTGCACGGAAACCAATATGAGCCAGTTTTGCTATGACATTCTGACAGTGAGGAAATGTCAACAACTAGTTCTAAGAGCAGATTATCCTACCTCACTTCCTAACAATAAGATTAAATCATAAGACACATAGTCCTTTGATCTGTGCAAAAGCCAAGATCGCTAAATTCAGAAGACTGACTGAGACAATGCAACTGAGCAGAACTTCTGGAAACATAATGAAAGACTATCCTTAGGCTTGGTACGAGGATCGGTGCAAAAACTAAGACTGATTAAAATTACAGTATTGGAACAGAACTTTTACAGTATTGGAACAGAACTTCTAGAAATGTAAAGAAAGGCTTCACTCTAGTCTCCATCCTACTACCTATGAAAAATACCAAGATCTACAGTTACAGTGGACTGATTTTATCATCCATGACTCAGCGGAAAGTTTCCAGACAGCACAAAAGAACCTAGGGAAGAGAAAAAGAGTATGTAAGGAGCCTATATTTGTTTCCATGAAAGTATGCTTCAAGAGCGGAAAAATTCTTTATCTCTTAGGTCAAGGGAATTCCATTTCTAATCTCCCTAATATTTACTGTGTCTATGCCAAAAAAATTATATTTTTGGTATTGTTGGTTTTTATTGTTTTTGTGTGTGTGCTTTCTTTTTATTTCTAGACCATGGTTATTACTTGGTTGTTATCTTTACTGCTGTGATGTGTTTCGTGTTCTTTTGTTTTATTTTTGTATGATTTTATGTTTTTCTTCCCTTTTCTCTTTATTCTGTTAAATAGATGCTATTTTTGTAGCCTCTAGAAGGACTCCTCCCATTTCTTTCTTGTGTGATTTTTTACCCCCACTATTTTTTCTATTTCTTTTTTTTCCCTCCAAACGAAGACACATAACTTGGACCATCTTGGTATGCCTCACAAATTGAGGGGAAAATATTAAGGGTACAAAGACTAAACATGTGTATGAACATTGAGTAGAAATAAAAAATGATCATATTTAAACACCAATCCAAAGTCAATGGTAACAGAATTAAAACCCAATTTACAACAAGCTAGACACAGAGGAGTTCATGTATACTAGTAGCTCAGAGGTCAAAGGAGGGGGATATGGGATACATGCTGGGAACAAGAGTGGAGGGAGGACAATACTGGTGATGGTAATGCCCCTGATTCAATATCACTATTTACCTAAAATATTACTGTGAAAGATTTATAATCCACTTTGGTCAAAATAAAATTTATTTAATTAAAAATATGGCTTATGAGAGAAAGGGGAACAAATGATAAGAGAGAAAAGAAGATGTAAATAAAGTAAAAATAACTTAAAGAGAATTGGTCCAGTGCATCGGTATCTGGAGGTTTTCCTTTTTTGAAGCTTTTCATCACTAATGTGGGCAGTCTTTAATAAATAAAGGTATCAGGATTATATAGTGGCTGGAGCTTTTTTAGGATAAGCACAGTTTTCACATCTAGAGTACTAAGCTATATGGTGGTGAGGGCTATAGGATGTGGTTACCCTATGTAGTATTGTCTACTGCATCTTAAATTTAGAGGTACCTTTCCTAAGGAGAAACTGACAGTGAGAGATTTTTTTAGAAAGACAGAATTGATGAAGAAGAATAAAAAAGAAAGGGAACAAGAAATATATGAAAGAAGAGAGAAAAGAGAAAAATAAAAAAGAATAAATAAGAGACATTATTTCTCCAGTTTTTATACTGCATTATGTCAGAGCAATAATTGTCAAAACAGCATGGTATTGATAAAAACATATCCTCAGATAAGTGGAATAGACTTGAGTAATGAGAGATTGTTCCCTAGACATACATTCACCTAATTTTTGATAAAGGAAAAAGAAATCCGAAATAGAGCAAGGAAAGTCTTTCAACAAGTGCTGTTAGCAGAACTGGTTAGACACTTGCAAAAATTAGACCCCCTTCTAACACCATGTTTGAAGGTAAAATACAAATGGATTAAAAACCTTGATATCAGACCTGAAACCATAAGGTATATAGAACAACACATAGATAAAACACTCCATGACATTGAGATTAAAGTCATCTTTAAGTAAGAAACAACACACTACAAACAATTGGAAGCAGAGATAAAAAGATGTGACTATATTAAGCTGAGAAGCTTTTGCACTTCAAAGAAACTAGTACCCTGGATAGAAGAGCCACCCACTAAGTGGGAGAAATTATTCACTCAATAACTCATCAGATAAGAAGCTAGATTCCAAAACATACAAAGCACTGATGGCACTTTACAAGAAAAAAATTACATCTAATCCCATCAAAAGACACACTTTGCCAAAGAAGAAATATAAATGGTCAAAAGGCACATGAAAAAAATATTCCACCTCACTAATCATCAGGGAGATGCAAATCAAACAACTATAAGGTACCATCTCACACCACAGAGATTGGCTCACAGCACTAAGAATGAGAAAAAGGAGTGCTAGTGGGGATGTGGAGAGAAAGGAAAACTTACTCACTCTGGTGGAATTCTGTCATTCCTTTATGGAAAGTGATATGAAGATTCCTCCAAATACTGGAAATTGAGATCCCATACTATCTAGCTATATCACTCCTAGGGATATACATAGGAACACAAAATATAATACAAAAATCCCTTCCTCACAAGTCTATTTATTGCAGCACTATTTACAATAGCCAGACTCTGGAAATAACCTAGATGTCCTTCAACAGATGATTGGCTAAAGAAACTGTGGTACATATACACAATTAAATATTACACAGTCATCAGAAGAGATGAAATCATGAAAAGTTTTCTATATATGGATATACATGGAATCTATTATGCTGAGTGAAATAACTCAGGGGTAAGAAAAATAAGAAAAATAAAAGACATTTGGCAATAATTCTCAGAGAGAGAAGAAAAGAGGGCTGGAAGCTCCAGCTCACGACATGATGCTTAAGCACAAAATGATGAGTGTAGTTAGAGAAATAACTACATTGAGAACTCTCATAGCAAAGTGAATGAATTAGGGAAGTAGAAAGCCTATCTAGAGTACAGGGAGGTGAGGGGGTGGAGATTTGGGACATTGGTGATGGAAATATTGCCCTAGTGAAGGGGGGTGTCCTTTACATGACTAAAATCCAGTTACAGTCATATTTGTAATCAAGGTGTTTAAATATATTAACAAATACAACGAAAAAGAATAATCAAATTGGAAAATGTTTAATATAAACCAACTTAATATATTCTAGATTTGATTTGCAATATTTATTAAAATAGTCAAAAAAATAAATTTTCTAGTTATTTACATCCACTATATTTCATTTTATCTTTCAGATGATGTTTTGCAGATAAATACAATGTAGAATCTTACATTTTTTTCAAAAAGATAACCTTATCAAATAGTTCTTAAGATGCTGATGTAACAATAATTCTCCATCACAGTAGCATTAGTATTAAATGTGTTTTCTATAGCAAATGGAGTTACTAATTTCAATAGATAAAATTATTGTTTTATACTTAAATTATTAATTCTAGTAATATTTCTATATCCTTTTTTTAAAAACACCTGTCTTTCAAGACAAAGAAATGCTATTCATTGCTAAATGAATATGTTGTTTCTATTTCCATCTCATTTTACCATTAGATATAATATGAATTGAAAGAGTTCTAATTATAAATAATTTAAGATTTTGTAACATTCGTATTATTCTTGATGCTCATACATCTCTAGCTATTTATCACTATATTTTCTGAGAATTAAAACCAGGTCCTTATAATTTATCCATGTCAAATACAATTGGAATACTTTCTGTGCCTTGAACATGAAATGTCTTTAGTTAACAAAATAACCAGACACGCTGGGCTGGAGAAAGTACAGTGGGTACATTACATATAGTCAACATAGTTTTAATCCTAGGTACTCCAAAGGGTCTCCAGAGCATCTTCAGAAGATATTTTTCAGCAAAGAGCTTGGAGAAACCCTAAAAACCACTAAATATGGTTCAAAATAGCAAAATTGAAGAATATATATACATATATATAACATATAGAAAATGCATGTCAAATATGATTTCTTATAACCTCATTAGTGTTGAGGTACTGGTTAAGTTTAGGGTTAGAAGAATATATGTAGTACACTAAAAATGTAGAAGCTTAAATTTAAATTAAAAATAGAGTAAACTACTTAAAAACAACATTGTTACGTTGTGGTGGGGTGCTAGGATTCAAATAAATAAGTCAGATAATTTATGATAGCTTTTACATTTTAAGCTTGCATTTGAAAAAATGTTAATAAATTCAAATAGAGCTAGGAAGTAATGTCTTGTTTTGAACTTATTAATGCAAAATAATTATATGGTGTTATGCTTAGCAATGAGATAAAGCATATATATGCATACATATTTATATATAAAGGAAAAAGATAAGTGCAAATTATCTCTACTGTTCTTCAGAATAGTAAATCTAAATTTTATTATGCATCAAAATGGTGCCTTTCTTAGATTGCTATGTAGTCTAATTATAAATCTATATGCTCTTTAAACTATATGCTCTCTATTTTGGGAAATATAAAGACCACTAGAGAAACTCATAAAAGTCATTTACATTTTCATTTTAATTTCTAGATTCAGGGTCTGGAGCAATAGCACTGTGGTAGGGTGTTTGCCTTGCATGTGACCGACCCAAGATGAACCTGAGTTCAATCTCTGTAGTCCCATATGGTCCCCTAAGCCAGTAGTGACTTCTGAGAGCATAGCCAGGCATAACCCCTGAGCATCACTGGGTGTGCCCCCAAAAAACCAAAAATAAATACATTTCCAGATTCACAGACTTAGTCCAATCAGTTGAGGAATCCTTTTTTTTTTTTTTTTTTTTTTTTTTTTTTTTGGTGGGCGCACACCTGGTGACACTCACGGATTACTTCTGACTATGTGCTCAGAAATTGCTCCTGGCTTGGGGGAATCATATGGGATGCCGGAGGATCAAACCAGGGCCAGTCCTAGTCTAGTGTGGGCAATGCAGATGCCTTACCTCTTGTTATCTCTTACCACTGCTCTGGTCCCATTTGAGCAAGCTTTTAAGTGATTTTTCCACTAGGTTTAAGTTAATTATATTCATCCATCAGAGAAACTGCTTTAAAATTTTCAGTTTTTCTCATAATAATTTAGTTTTTATGTATGTTTTCTATACTCCTATCAAGCCAGTAGTTCAGAAGCCACAGAGCAAACCTAAAGGTTCTATGAAAGTATTTCAACAAATATTAGTATTACTTGCATATTTAAATTAGAGTAGGTAGTTACTTAAAACTTTCACAATTTTCGATTCATTTTTAAATGTTATTTTATTTTATTGAAACCATTGTGATTTACAAAGTCCTTGATAGTTCGGTTTCAGACTTACAATGAATCAGGCCACCTGCTTTCCAGTATAACAGGCTCATTTAAAGTTTAGTTTGTTAAAGAGTTTGAGTTTTTTGATTTTTTAAAGACAATTGTCCAAATATTTGAATTAGAGGAAAATGAAAGGTAAAAAGAATATACATTTATAAAACTTTCCACATACAGAACAAATATCCTTTTCATGAGTGTCACATGAGGTTTCTTTCTCTACATAGTGATAGCATTTCAAAATGTGATCAGTTGTGTCCTGCTACTAATCAATGAACTTCTTTTTGTTTCGAGTTGAGTCACTTCTATAAGAAAAGTTTCCTATTCTCTAAGAGTTAGTAAATCTGATACTTTAGTAGCAATCTTGTTATTGATCTTCTCCTTAAAAGCAATTGACACAGAAATACAATTTTCTTTCTTTCTTTTTTTTGTTTGTTTTTGTTTGTTTGTTTTTTGTTTGCCTTTTTTTTTTGTAGGAAGGCATTCCCCAATTTATGCATCCCAGTAGAGCATAAAAGCCAAGGGACATTTGCTCCAACTCACTGAGGGTAAGTGTTCCTACCCTGCAAAGTGGTGCTACCCTTAACACATAGTACAAGGATACTATTCAGGGGTACTGTCCTGTTGTAATAGGGATTAAATTCCAAAGGATTTGAGTTGTGACCCTAAATTATAATACATTGAAAAAGTCCATTTGTCTCATACACCTAAATTTCAGAAAGATAGACCTGCATAAAGGCATCTGCTAATAGTGGATCTACATATTTTAGTAGAACATGGCACCTTTATTTATTGAGTAATTTCGTTTTTCTGAAGTGAATGATCCAAGGCTTTCCTTGAGAAACAAGTGGAAGTTTCGAAGATTCCTAAAGCATAAAACTACATGGAAACCTCAGTATTAGGCCATACATACTTACTAAATGGGAACAACTTTCTCTCTCTCTCTCTCCCTCTGTCTCTCCCTCTCTCTCTCTCCCCCCCTGTCACTTTCTTCCTCAACCTTATCCTCTTCTGTTTTCTCTACATTTATCAATCACCAGCAAAGATCCAGTATCTAACCAATAATTATGGTTTGATACATAACTTCTTTGTAATTATACAGAAATATCACCATGGTTTAGACAGTGGAAAGACAATCTTCAATTGACACTTAATTATAAACTTGATTAATGTATTTTCATTTTCAGAGAAAAGACAAAAAGCATAATTTTTCTTTTTAACACAATAGCTTTTGCACACAGTTTACTGCAACACTATTTAAAAAGGATGGTCTTTAGAAAAATAGAGAATGATTCAAGTTCCCTGATTGTTATAATTAAACCACAAGTTTGATGACCTCATATTCTCGTGGACATGCGCAGCTTAAATAGAAAACATTACAAAGACATTAAATTGTTAAATAGATTTACCATATGACCTGCAATTATAGTTCTGAAATAATGTTTGGAAAATACAAAAGTATAATTTCAAAAATATGTGTGCTGACATATGTTTATACTAGCATTGCTTATAGAGTCAAGATTTAGAAAAGATTTAGATGAAAACTAATCTTTTGGGGCAATGTAGATAGAAATGTTGGGGTTATGAGAAGTGAAGTAAATGGGATAAATAATGAAAAGAATATTTCAGACACATAAATATATTGCTAGTATAAATAAAAGAACAGACTAAAGAAAAATATTCTTGACTTTGATTTCAATAACCAGGTAGGAGAAGAACAGAACAGTAGGGAGAGTCAAACTTTCATGACGGTATTTAAATAAAATAAATATTTATATGAGCTGTGTAATTATACCCTTTACCTATTACACATGTCAAATGGATCATTAATCAATAAATTAGCTTTGGTAGCTCTATAATGCATTTGAATTTAAATCTCACTTTCTTAGGTATACAGGTATTTGTGGTATACAGATATTTGTGGAATTTTTTCTGTCAACATTTCCCAAACATTGTATTGTCAATATGCCTCCATTAAGATTGATGTACTATTTCAGATTCTTCTGACTACAATTTATTGCTTAATTACTGTGCTAATGTTTTGATAAACTAAACAAATAAAAAAATCACATGCTTTAAGATAGTATATATCTATATAGATAACAGAGAAAAAGAAAATAGTCTTAAAATGTTATGTTAATTTTGAGCAATCTTCTAAAATAGGAATGTCTATAATTGTTCATTTGATTGCTTTGAGACCATACCCAGTGTTAATAAAGTGTTCCTGGCTCTGTGATCAGAAATTGCAATTACTCTTGGTGGAATCAGGGGAATATATGAGATGCCAAGTATCAAACCTAGATTGGCCATGTGCAAAACAAATGCCATATCTGTGGTGCTATCACTCTTGTACTGACACTTTTAAGTAACAAACACATTGTGAACTCTAAGAGTTTCTCTCTTTTTCTTTTTTTATTTCCTGATAAATGTATTTTTCGGCATTTGGGCCACACCCAGTGGTGCTCAGGCTATGAGCTCAGAAATCACTGCTGGCTCAGGGTACCATATGGGATGCTGGGGATTGAACCCAGATCTGTCCTGGTTCAAACTCATGCAAGGCAAATGCCCTATCACTGTGCTATTGCTCTGGGCCTTGATATATGCATTTTAAGAGAAAATAAACTAATCTAAGAAAGTTTGTGTAGATTTTTTCAAAATATAAAACTATTTCTCTTTTCAGTAGTATTTTAAATCATAAGAATGGTGGTATGATGTGTCCATTTTATCTATGAAACATTTGATTGTTTGTTTTGGAGTCATATCCAGCTGTGCTCAAAGGGTACTTCTTGCTTAGCGCTCAGAAATCGCTCCTGGAAGGCTCGGGAGATCAAAATGGATGCCCAGGTTCAAACCATCTATTATCCTGAAGCAACTGCATGCAAGGCAAATGCCCTACTGCTGTGCTATCTCTTCAGAAATCAAAAACACTTTTTAAAGTGATATGTAGAACTACTGTGAAAGTATATAATTATAAGTGATGAAATTATCTTATTTATTCTCAAAACTATTGAGTATTCATATTTGGAATATGATTGCTATGCTTGCAATTTTCTGAAGTCCTTGAGAAATGGTTAATTAAAGACGGGGGGCCGGGTGGTGGTGCTGGAGGTAAGGTGCCTGCCTTGCCTGCTTGCCTAGGATGGACCGCGGTTCAATCCCCCGGTTCCCCATATGGTCCCCCGTGCATGCCAGGAGCGACTTCTGAGTGCATAGCCAGGAGTAACCCCTGAGTGTCACTGAGTGTGGCCCAAAAACCAAAAAAAAAAAAATTAAAGACTGGATCTAGAATGTTTCACACTGAGTTCAAACACCAGAGCACAATATTTAGCTACAAAATATTCCATTAAGTAAATGGTGCGAGAAAATTGTTTATAATAAAGGTCACCTTCAGCCGTTTGTTTATCTGCATTTATGTAAACAAGCTCTTGAAGTAAGCAAATAACAAATAGAGAGTAATGTTTTAAACAATTTAAACTAAAACAAAAATAGGATACCTATTTTAAAGATTCTGTGAAACTAATTTTTATAAAGATAATTTAGAAAAATAATTTTGTAGTTCCTTTTATGAGTTAAATTCATTTTGATTACAAAAGAGGCTAAAATTAGAAATCTAGGAACTCTAAAAATAGGAGATATGGCCTGGAGAAATTAATCAAAATTTAGATGCTTGCATTGAGGGCAGCCAAACAAGGTCAATTCCTGTCACCACATCAAGTCTCCAAACTTCTTTAGGACTGATCTTTTGCGAAGAGACTGGCATAGATCACAGAGAACAAGAAAAATCAGAACTGGCAGGAATTTGGAGAGAAACGATCTCACATTCATTGCTCATGGGAATCCATCTAGTTCAACTTTTATGTAAAACAATAAGGAGATTCCTCAAAAACTGAAATTGAACTCCCATAGGATCGAGCTATACCACTCATAAAGTTTAAACCCTAGGAACACAAAAACACAATTACAAAATGCCTTCTTCGTACCTCAGGCACAGCAGTAGGGCTTTGCCTTTCACCCAGCCAATCCAGGACAGATTGTGGTTTAATTCATGGCAACTCATATGGTTCCCCATGCCTACTAAGAGCAGTTTATGAGAGCAGAACCAGGAGTAACTCCTGAAAGCTGCTGGATGTGTCTCAAAAACAGAACAAAACAAAACCAGATTTAAAAAATGCCTCTGCAAACTTATATATTGTAACACTATGTACAATATCCAGAATCTGGAAACAACCCAATGTCCTTCAATGGATAAATGGCTAAAATAAGTGTGGTACATATACACAATGAAATACAATGCAGCTGTTAGGAAAATGAAGTCATGAAATGTACCTGTACATGGATGGACATGGAGACTTTATGCTGAGTAAAAGAAGTTAGAGTGAGAGAGAGACACAGAATAGTCTCACTCATCTGTGAGATTTAATAAAAATAAAAGGCATTATTATAATACCTAGAGACAGTAGCGATAAGGGCTGAAAGACCAGATCATAATATGATATGAAGCTTACTACAACGAATGGTGAGTGCAGTTAGAGAAAAAAACTACACTAAAAACTATCATGAGAATGGTAATGAGTAAGAGAAGTAGAATGCCTGTCTCAAATATAGACAGTGGTGGGGAAGGAGAGAAGGTGGGGCATTGGTGGTCAGAATGTTTCACTGGTGAATAGGGGTGTTCTTTTAATGACTGAAACCCAGCTACAAATATGTGTGTAATCATGTTGCTTAAATAAGCATCTTATTTTTAAAGAAAATATTTTTGGTTTTTGGGGGGGCCATACCCTGTGAAACTCAGGGGTTACTCCTGGCTATGTGTTCAGAAATCGATCCTGGTTTGAAGAATCATATGGGTGGGATGCCAGGGGATTGAAGCGTGGCCCTACCTAGGCTGGCACTGCAATGCAGACACATTATTGCTTCCGTCACTGCTCAGGCCCCAAGAAAAATTTTAAAACACAGTAAAGAAAGGTAGATCCTTCTATAGTCCATCCCATCCTCCAAAAGACAGTTATCTTGTGCTTTTTGAAAACTGTGCAGCAAAACAGTATTTATGTAGTTTTTCCCAGATATTTTCAAAATTCTGTCTTCTAACTATAGGGTAATTTTTTTTTTATCTGCAGAGTTAATGCTTGCAGGATAGTATAACTTTTTGTTTGTTTGTTTGTTTGTTTTGTTTTTTGAACCACACCTGGTGACACTCAGGGGTTACTCCTGGCTATGTGCTCTGAAATCACTTCTGGCTTGGGAGACCATATGGGACACCAGGGGATCAAACCACGGTCCATACTAAATAGCGCATGCAAGGCAAACACCCTAACACTGCGCCACTGCAGTGTTATACACTCCAGGGATAGTATATCTTGGATTGCCAATAGTATACTTTGTAAATGATTGGCTGTTCTGTCTAGAAAAGACAATAAATTCAGATTGTGGTTTCATCATTCTCTGCCTCATGTCTCAGAAAACTATTTGAACATTGAAAGTTTCCCTCAGGCTATATTCTTGGTCAGAGAAAGCGAAGTAGAGGTTAATATTGACTATTTATGGATGTATATTAATAGTTCAGTTTTTATTTTATGCTTCTGGCTTAAGTAGCAGGTTAAAATTTGGAAAGTAAATTAGAAAGATGTTAACACAACAAAAATAAGCAGAACTAAGTTTACATTGTCTAAAATTTATTACATTAATATAATGGTACTTATCAGTCAGACATTTCATCTCACCAGGTAATGTTTCACTAAACAACATCATTTTGAACAATACATAGCAGAATATAATACCAACTCTTAGACTTCTTGTAGTTTTAATTAGATGTTCTTGAACTCACTCTATAAATTTGACTACAAAAATCAACACAGATGTATTTCACTGGCTATTAGTGCTAAAGTAATTAGAAAAAGATAAATAACTCCATTTTACACAATAATAATGATAAATATAGGTAAATAGATACTGCACTAGTGAGTTAAATATTAAACAACTATAGAGCCCTTGAATTCCTTATTAGAGAAAAATGAAAAAGATGCTTGTCTATGAAATAATTAAAATTTATATTTTTTAGAAGAAAGAATAGTAGGTCGTTCTTTTTTGTTTGTTTGTTTGTTTTTGTGTCACCCCCAGCAGCACTCAGGGATTATGCCTGGCTCAAGCTCAGAAAGTACTCCTGGCAGGCTCTGGGAATCATATGGGATGCTGGGATTCAAACCACCGTCCTTCTAAGTCTAAGGCAGACACCTTACCACTGTGCTATCTCTTCAGTCCTCAGGTAGGGCATTCTTTAAATCAGGGGTCTCAAACTCAATTTACCTGGGGGCCACAGGAGGCAAAGTCGGGGTGAGGCAGGGCCACATAAGGGATTTCACAAAAAAGAAAGTCCTCAAATGTCATTATTATCAGTTTTAATTATTTCTTCTGAACATGAATAGAACATTGAGTGATGATCATTAACAGTTCTTCTGAACATGGCATCTTTTTTTTTTTTTTTTTTTGGTTTTTGGGCCACACCTGGTGACACTCAGGGGTTACTCCTGGCTATGCGCTCAGAAGTCGCCCCTGGCCTGGGGGACCATATGGGTCACGGGGATTGAACCACGGTCAGTCCATGGCTAGCATGGTAAGGCAGGCACCTTACCTCCAGCGCCACCGCCCGGCCCCGAACATGGCATCTTTTACCTATTCCTGGATGCCAGAGACTTGATAGCGCTTCTCACAAATTTGAACCACATTTGACTTTAGAGAGGAAGCAGTAGAGACCCTCAGTATGGCTTGAAGATGATCATCATTAAGTCTAGACCTGTACTTCGACTTTTTGAAGTTCAATGTGAAGAATAACTTTTCACACAAATATGTGCTCCTAAAAAGGCACATGGTGCGCTTGGACATTCGAGAAAACTCAGGAAAGCTGTGGGGCAATTCTCTCAAAAATTACCCATGCATGTCTGCTTTTCCACTAATTTCCCTGAACTTGGTTTTGAGATCAGAGTTGCATTGCAGGTCAATGAGCTCCATTTGAAGCACAGGAGGGGCATCTTGCACATCAAAGAAAAAGGGGTCCACAAAAACTTGGAAAGTGGCTCTGTGCTTTTTGAAGTCTGCAAATCTATGGTCAAATTCCTTCTCTAGCTTTAAATTGCATCAACATATTTCTCACCACTGAATGGTATGCCTGCATCCACAAGTTCTTTGCATGCTGGGAAATGACAAAGGTTTGTCTGAGAGAGCTGGGATTTCCATAGCACAAGTTTTGTGGAGAATGCTCTCACGTTGTCATAGGCAGCACTTGTTAAGCTGCCCCGGTCCTTGTAACATCTTGTTTAGTACATTCAGCTTATGTGTGATGTCAACAAGAAAAGCTAAGTCCATGAGCCATTTTTGATCACTCAACTCAGAAACAGCATTCCCATCCTTCTCCATGAAGGCTTTCACTTCTTCACTCAACTCAAAAAATCTTTTCAGGACTTTTCCCCTGCTGAGCCAGCGTACCTGTGTGAAATAGAGCACATCTCCATATTCTTACTCCATTTCCTCTAAAAAACCATGGAACTTCCTGTGCTTTAATCCACTGGATCTGATTTGGTTGATGCATTTCACAACAGACATCACATTGTCACACTGCAAGCATTTACTGCAAAGGGCCTGCTGATGGATAATCCAGTGAAGAGCAATGGCCTTCTCTATACCTTCCCCTTTAAATTGCTTTTGAACAAGTGACACCAGTTCATTTTTCCTCCCTGTCATCAATGGCACTCCTTCGTTTATTATCCCAACAAACCTCTTCCTTTGAAACCTGCATTCTCAATGGCAACACACAGATGCCAAAATATCTCAATAGCGGGGGTCTGGCCATGCATTGGAATTATTGTGAGCAGCTCCTGTCGATTCAAAATTGCAATCAACACCACAGACATAAATTGTGAGCTGCACAGTGTCTGTTATATCTGTGTGATTGTTATATCTGTGCTCTCGTCAAGAGCAACTGAGTATGCAACAAAGCATTTGGTGTTCTCACACAGTTAATGATAAATGTAACTTGACATGTCAGAAATGCTCTCTGCCACAGTGTTGGCAGAAAGGCTGATTTTGCTAAACTGACCTTTCTTTTCTGGACAGATAATATTTGCAGACTGTAACATGCATCTTTAACAAACTCTCCTGTGAATGGTTTCCCTGCCTTAGCAATCATCTCACTAACCATGTAACTAGCTTCGACTGATGCAACATTCTCTTTGGTTCCTTTCTTGAAGAAATCTTGTTGCCTCATTAGACATGCTTTAAGACTGGCAACCTGCTTGGCTCTCTCATTTCCTTAATATTTTCCAATTCCTCAGCATGTTTAGTTGAATAATGGCTTTCAAGTTGTATTCCTTGTGCACTGCAACTTTCTCTGAGCAAATAAGACATGTGGGGATGCCCCTGTGCTCAACAAAGAAATACTGCATCTTCCACTTTTCCTGAGATTGTCTGTGCTCGTCATCAGTCTTTATCTTCACTGCAGGCTTTGATGAAGTCATGAGGAAGGTATGACAAAATCTAATTCTGTATTAAACTTCTCTCCATTCTCTCTCTTAGGACTCCGATAATTGCAAGGGATAGTGGGCAGGAGCAGAAGAAATGATGTCTGTGCTAGGCACAAAGTATTCGTGATAATTCACTTACCAAATATCCACAATAAAAAATCGCATTAGTGGGGCCCGGGAGATAGAATGGAGGTAAGGCGTTTGCCTTTCATGCAAAAGGTCATCGGTTCGAATCCTGGTGCCCCATATGGTCCCCCGTGCCTGCCAGGAGCAATTTCTGAGCATGGAGCCAGGAGTAATCCCTGAGCACTGCCGGGTGTGACCCAAAAACAACAACAAAAAATTTTTTTTAAATAATTAAAAAAAATCGCATTAGTAAGAAAAAATCGCAAAATATTGCATTAAACATTTTCATGCCCCGAATGTAACTGCTCAGGGTATGCGAATGTTTAATGCATTTTTTTCTTACTAATGCTATTTTTATTGCAATTATTCGATAAGTGAATAATTGTGAATACTGCTATATTCAAAGGCAGGCTACAAGCCACTAAATGTTGTAAGGAGGGCTGCAAATGACCCACGGGCTGCAAGTTTGAAACCCCTGTCTTTAGTTGATATTTTTTTAAATAATTTGAATTATCTTGGTCTAAATTCACTCATCTGAGCTATAATAGACCATACATCATAAAATGTTTATACTTTTAATATATTGATGTATTTAATTGCTCATAAATTTAATAATAAACTATTTATGTATCAAAATCAAAGAACTATTTGAATGACAATGCATCTATTTGTTTGTTTTTTGTTTGTTTTTGAGTCACAACCAGTGGCACTCAGGGGTTACTCCTGGGTCTGTACTTAGGAATCGTTCCTGGCAGATACTTGGGACCATATGAGATGCTGGGATTCTGCCCTTTCATAATCAACTGCCTGCAAAACAAATGCCCTACAGCTGTGTTATTTTTTCTACTCCTGACAATATATCTATTCATTTGCACCTTCAGAATAGATTTATCATAGGCTTGTATTAGCAAAATAAGTATATGAATGATTTATTTTACATTAATTTGTTGGAAACATATCAGTGGACTGAATAGTACATCTGAACTATGAATGCAATTAGAGAACTGTTTCCATGAAATTCTACCACTGTAACAACAAAATTCATTTAGTTTTAGTTAAATGTAGAATTCTTATTTTGACAGGGAAATGCTTTTCATTTAGAAATTAACATGAGCAAAAC
>PVKC010023370.1:0-17315 GCA_004027635.1 Crocidura indochinensis
GGAAGGAAGGAAGGAAGGAAGGAAGGAAGGAAGGAAGGAAGGAAGGAAGGAAGGAAGGAAGGAAGGAAGGAAGGAAGGAGAGGGAGGGAGGGAGGGAGGGAGGGAGGGAGGGAGGGAAGGTGGGTCACACCTGGTGGTACTCAGGAACCACTCCTGGCTCTTAGGTTCTTAGGACTATGCCTAGTAGTGCTTGGGGCCATATACCAGTGCTGACTGTCTCTGCCGCAGATGCTTGCTAGGCAAGTGGCTTAGCCTTTGCACTACACCCAGGTCTCTGTATATTAGAATCTTTAGAAATGGGCCCTAGCATCAGAATATGCTTAAGCTTATCCCCCAGCTAACCTACAGTTTCATCTACAGCCCTTTAGTCTCTAGATACCAGACAGTGGCAAAAAAGGCTACCAACATAAGCTGCTTATGCAACCTTGGCTCTAGTCTTGAGACTAGATTTTAGCCACAAGAATATCATGTTTACTTGGAAAGACCAAAACTGGTCTCCTTCTGTAGTTATTCCTTTTTTCCTGAAGTTCTTCTAAATACTTGAGTTACAAAGATTGCAAGTATCAATCCACTTTAGTGGAAAAGTCAATCTAAGTCAAATCCTTTTAAATCTGATTTGCTTTATAACTTGAATCCTCTTTTGGGTGTTCTGAGTGAGGAATCTTCAATACCTCACACCAAACTTGGCTATATATACTAGTTTTCTTGATTTGTGCTTTTCTAATTGGGGCTCAAACGCACGCAGTCATGCACACATGCGCACACACATTCCTCCACCACCACCACAATGCCTAGAGTCTAAAATTTTATTTTGGTCAAGGGAGAAGGAAGAGAATTTCTTTGGGTGTTGCAGATGGAGAAGCTATCATGGTTCATGACCATGGTTCATGGACGTTTCAGATGAATGCAATTCATGGTGTCAGAACTGCCCTTTAAAGGAAAAAAAATCTGCAGGTGGTGGTGTAGTGGGCTACAGGAAGAAAAAAAGGAACAAATGGGAACATATCTGCATTAATAAATATTCCGACTCAGCCCCACTTCTATGTCAGTGTTTGTAGGTAGTGTTATTACATGTAGTATTGGGTGATGGAAGTTGTGCACACCCTCATTTTTCACTTTAATTGCTCGCCTGAAAAGATCCTGACAGCTTCAAAGGTTACTGCTGGTTGCATTGTTCATAACTCAGAAGTAATATGCATGTGCAATTTGCTTCATTATTGCCCACTAATAACCAATTCTGGAGGAAGTCTTAAAGCCACCAGAGGAGCCATAATTTGACATGATAGCTTCCTCCTCCTTCTTCTCCCACCTTTAAACTCCCCACTTGAGTCACCAGAGGTGCCTTGGGGATGTGGCTGTGATTTTACTCTGATTTGCTTTCTTGGAGCTGTTCGTTGTTTTGTTTTTTTTTTTTCAATTCAGAAAAATCAGACATCAACATGCTTTTGTCTTTTAAATTAAAATTTAAACCCCCCCCAAAAAAGAGAAAAGTATTAACATTCTAGTTGGTTTGAATTGTGATTTGGATTGTGTTTGGCAGTGTGTCACTCAGAAATCCTCAGATTGTCACTGCTTAAGTCTCTCATTTCAAAATTTTTAGGCATGGTCAATCCAGGTGCATGGGGTGGTGCAGATCCATTTTTTCATAGTGTTGCTCCACCAAGTATGATTGTTGCCCTCATCTCCTTATCAAAGGAGATATAGGAGATCCAGTCATTGTTCTAGATAGCAAAAGGGAAAATAGTGCAAAATAAGATGTAGGCCTTTAAGGAGATTGCCCAGAAATATTGAGTCGTACTGTTGGCTAGGACTTAGTCACATGGTTGTATCTGGGTCAAGGAATATTGGGAACTGTAGTTTTGATATCAGAACACTGTGTTCCTAAACATTGTGGAAGAAGGGAGAAATGACTCCTAGGTGGCAGCCAGCATTCTCTGCTACATTTTGTGATCAATGCTTTCTTACGATTGCTATACAACATGCACCACTCACTATAAAATGAAAATATGCATAATAACGCAAAGTTTCACTTCAAGCACTTCATAAACTAAAGAATTATGTAGTAACTATACCTAATATTATTGTTTTTTAATTGTCATTTCAACCAAGAAGAAAAAGTACTGTCTTATTCAATGGTTTATAGGTGAAAAAATGTAAAGGAAATTACACAGTTTGTATTGAACAGAGGCATTAGACTGTGGAGTCACGTGATATAATTTTAAGCAATACCAAAAAGTGGGAGCAGGGGTTCTCAAGAAACAGAAGTTATAATCATGAGTCTAAGAAACTCAAGTACCAAAAGACTGAAAACTAAACTCAGCCCTATATCGATTCTGTTTTGGTTCTTCCCCCGTCCCCTGAAAAAAAAAAATTAACATTTTCTTTGTTTCAATTCTACTGGTATTCTAGGAAGCTTAATAGGTCTCTGTCAATACTGCCTATTTTATATGCTGAGTTCTATAGTAAGTTTTTAGTCAGAGTAGTAAGGGTTTTGACATACATCATGCTTTTGCTTCAAGTGCCTACTGGAATCTGTGACGTCGTGATAGGATTCCAAAGCATTTCAGTTCCTATCTGTCTCTGAGTCCTTTATCTCCTCTTCCTTTGAGGCCCAGACTTCTAGATTCTGCAGAATGTCTCAGCATACTTCGGAAGCAGACCTCCTTCTGCCTAAAAGCATACTCGATTCACTTTCCAGTAGCCCCTTTATTCTGGGGGATGAAGCTCTTAGTTCTATAACAAGGAAAACTCTTGCATTTCTACTTCAACCATCTTCAAATCTTCTATTTCTGTGTTTCAGTTTCTCCTCATTTATCTCTTTTTTTATTCTTATTTTATTCTTTCTTTCTCTTAGAGAGGCAGAAAGAGGGGTTGAAGATAGTTCAGAGGGAAGAGAGTTTGCCTTGAATGTAGCCACTCCATCACTAAATATGTTCCCCTGAGACCATGAGGAGTAAGCTCTGAGCACTGCCAGGTGTGGAGGGAGAGAGAAAAGAAGGAAGGAGAAAAGGAGAGAGGGGAGGAGAGAAAGAAAGGAGGGAGTAGAGGAAGGGTGGAGAAAGGAAGGACTCTCCTAATTTCTCTACATTACCATTATTTCCGAAATGGGCACCACGTCAGTTCACACCTCCAGTAACCATCCATTTCCTCTGGAATTAAGTTTGAACTCTTAGTGCTGTAGATCTCTGGCAAGGAGTTGGAAACAAATTCTTACAGTTCCCATACTCTGGACTTCTTGTCCATCCTTGCTCATTTCTGCTCATCTGCTCAAACCATTTTTATTCTGAGTCAACTGTTCACAACTTTTCTGACTGAAGATTTAGTTCAAACTTGCGTGAAATCTTTGGAGACATTGTCCTAACAGAATCATAGAATCATGTTTTGTTCCTCTATGTCTCTCTGTCTCTATCTCTCTCCATACATCTCAGTATATCTTAAATGATTGTTAAGCTTGAATTACATATATATATATATATATATATATATATATATATATTTTTTTACTCAGTTGTTAATCTATTGACTTAAAAATGCCTTTTGACTAAGGAGCACATGGAAGAATTCACTGTCTTTTTGAAAGTAAATTTTGTTTTTGTTTTCAAAAGTTAAAACTTTTGGGGCTGAAGAGATAGCATGGGAGTAGGGTGTTTGCCTTGCATGCAGCAGGATGGTGGTTCAAATCCCAGCATCCCATAAGGTGCCACGAGCCTGCTAGGAGCGATTTCTGAGCGCTGCCTGGTGTGGCCCAAAAACAAAACAAAAGCCAAGAAAGTTAAAACTTTTACTCCTCCTCCTCCTCCTCTGGCCCCTGATAAGCATGCAGCCCTGACCTCTCCTATCTCCTCAACCCTAAATGTTACAACTCTAAATTTACTCTGAACAACCTCTGTGGAACTCCCTCACCAGTTCTCTATTAATTTATTATTTTTAAATAAAATTGTACTGATTTGCCATTGAATTACTATACTTGGGAGTATGTATAGCTTCATACTTCTGTAAGTGTGCACTTTCCCCAGCATTGAAGTTCTAGCACCATCACATGGTCAACATGAGTCCCTTAGCATTTCCCCTTTTTTTCTGGATACAGTAGGTGGGGCACTAGTCTTGCATTCAGCTGTCCCTGGTTTACTTTCTGGCAATGTATATGAGCTTTGCCAAAAGTGAATCTGAGCACAGAGCTAGGAATAATCCTTGAGCACTGCCTGGTGTGGTCTCAAAACCAAAACAAAGCAAAAAACAAACAATAATTGCAACAATAAAAAAAAAACAGTGGTTTCTGAATCTCAGAGTAATTTTTATTGTAGTTTTGCTGGTTTGTTTGCTTAAGTCCATTATATTCACACTTGAATGAAATCATTCAATAATTTCTTTCACTTCCTGTCTTCTTTGGCTTAGAATAATTGCTTCTAGTTTTCACCCTTGATGTCACAAGAGGCGCACATCTTTTTTTTTTTAACTAGCTGAATAGTATTTCATTGTGTATTTATCACAATCTCCTTATACAGTCATCTGTAAAAGGACATTTAGGCTGATATTATAACTTCACTATTATGAATAATGCTACTATGAGCATAACAGTACAGCAGAGTTGGTAAGTGTTTGCATATTCTTTGGAGAGATGCCTTGGATGTTATTCGGGTTCATAATGAATTTCAATTTTTATTTTCTTAAGAAATTACCATTTTCTATAGAGTTTGTGCTAGTTTACATTCCAGCCAATGGTGTACAGGAGTTACTTTTTCTCTACACTCTTGCCAACATGTATTGTTTCCCATCTTTCTTAGATAGAGCTTTTGATTCATGATTTTTGAACCTTTTTGTACCTAGTGTCTTGCACTGGTTGCAAAGCACCAAGTTCAAGTCATCTTTGACTACAGAAAATAACAAGTGATTAATTTGGAGAATCCAGAAGCATTTGCTCCATTTCTCATAATATTAATAAGGACTTCTTAATGTTGGCATTATTTACATTTTAGGCTAGATATTTTGCTGTTTGAGGAATGGAGTTGTTCTCTGTTAGTTATTTAGCTGCAACCATGGCCTCCCATCCTCTAGATGTCAGTAGCACCCTCCCTAGTTGTGTCCACAGGAGGCCAAACAGATCCTAGGTATTGGGGATTAGGCAAAATGGTCCAAGGTTGAGTACTTCCGTTCTTTAGTGTCTAATACTTTGTAACTAGTGAACACTGGTTCTTCAGCCCTAATGCCTTCCCAAAGTGGCCATTCCTTTCACCTGTGCTTCTACCTCAATCATAGGCATTGTTGTTGTTGTTGTTGTTGTTGTTGTTGTTGTTGTTGCTGTTATTTCTGGTTCTCCCCATCTGAATAATTTCTCTGCCTTCCTTCCTCCTTCAAAACCCAGCTCAATTACCATTCGTCAGTAAAGTCTTTCCAAATATTTCCTGTCTGTCTTAACAATGCTTAACAATTACCATTATGGAGCCTTCTGAACACCCGAACCCACTAATACATATTTCTCATGTGAGTGTAGACTGGTATAGTCATTTATGCATGAACTATTTTCCTCACCTGACTTCCTGGATCTCTTAGTCCAGTTGTCTGAGTGTCAGCACAAACCCTTACTACTGGTAAGCCCTTTGGTGTGAGAAGAATCCTGCAACAGGGCAGGGATCCACAAGAGTCCATTTAACTCTTCAAGAAAAGGGACATGCCAATGGGAGACCCCAAATAATCGAGTGGCAATGGTTGGTTCCCAAGATGACAAATCCCTTTACAGTCTTGGTTGGTTTTTTGCTTCTGGGTCTATCTATGGCCAATGCTGTGGGGCCTCTGTTTGGCTCTTTATCCTTATAAGGTAAAGTTTATCAGGACATGCAGAGGAAGGAGGAGAGAGATTGGGAAAGAGCGATGTAGCTAGAGTTTGAAAAATCTTGGTTCATTTTCCGCCTGCTGTGGGGATGAGTGTCTTGCTGATGCAGCCCAGCATGCTGTCAGTGAGTGAGCAGTTCTTCCACCCTAAATAATCCCTGTGGCCTTTGCTCTCTCATAGAGAATGCCTTCATCTGAGCAATGTCCAGAAACCCCTGAGAATTCACTGACTACAAATTCCCTGTTGTGCTGGAAAACTCTGAGTACCACTCCTTTTCTGCGGCATCGCTTACACTGACATGCACTGGATGCTCTCTGGGTCTGGTGTTGTGAGTAATCAGGCCATTCACTTGCTTGGCATGCATCAGTTGAAGTCTTTATCACATACAGAGCAAAGGGCTTAAGGTTTGTGACCTCAAAGATCTGGTCCTTACAGATTTTCTACTTTGTTGGCATATTATGACAGATCTGCAGATGGAAGGGAA
The DNA here is from genome assembly GCA_004027635.1 of Crocidura indochinensis. Classification (NCBI taxonomy): domain Eukaryota; kingdom Metazoa; phylum Chordata; class Mammalia; order Eulipotyphla; family Soricidae; genus Crocidura; species Crocidura indochinensis. Next base: position 6,315 of record PVKC010023370.1, read on the forward strand.
GCATATAGAGCAACACTGTAGAGGGGAGGTAGTATTTCCCTGGGCAAACAGTTTTACACACAGGATGAAGGAGAGCTGCTAAAAGACAATATAGTAAGGATGTGACCTGGCATCCATTCCTGATACCACATGGTCCCTTGAGTATTGCCAGGTATGACCGTGGTATTTCCTGGTATCACTGAAGTAGCTTTGATAATCCTTGGAATCACCTAGCCAAGCAGCATCACATTCTGAAGCTTTTTTATTGAGCTACTAACTCAATTAGCTGAGAATCATGGGGTGGGGAACTGGGCTTTCTGAATACCATTTGGAAGTCCCCCAAAAAATTGGGGGAAGAAGCAAAAGGTTATCTTTTCTTACAGTCTTTCCCTTCTGTCCTTGAAGTGTAACCTTTCATGTCTCTTTTTTCTTGACTTTTTCTTTTATAATGGATTTCATCCACCTGTACCTTCACCTCTTCCAGATACTGGGTTTTAGGCTTTTATATTCGTTAATATTTGGATCCATTTTCAAGTTCTTTTCTAGGTAAGCAGATACAGTATTTGGGTAGATACTGTATTAGGGTTGATATTGCAGCTTTTGAGTAGTATTGGTTGTATTTGGGTAGATATTGCATGCATGGAAAATCAAATAGGACCAAGCATTAGTCTTACTCCTATTTGACAGCACCGTAGTATTGGATAATCCTGGCATTGCTTCCAGGGTTGCTGTGGACTGATTTCATAGATCACTTGTCTATCTGGCAGTCATGATGGTCTCTGACTTGTTGATTGCAGGTCACATGAGCTGGAAGCAAGAATAGAGGTGCTGTAGCCTGGCACCATTTCAAAATATAGAACCCTGTGTTCTTTCATAACCACAAACTCCCTCCCACCTTCAAGCAGGTATCAGTGCTCTCAGAGTTTGATGCGTTGGTAAACACTCAGAAAAGATTCCAGTCAGAATGATTTCTAATGACTTTAACCTTCTGGCCATGTCATAAAGCAGGAAGGCTGCTACAAGCTGTGTTTGTTTATGAATCAGTCTCCGAGAACATTGTCCAAACAGTCCGTGGTTGAAGAATGTTAATTTATTCACTTGGAGAAAACTTGACTACAAATGTGAACACAAATGCTTTTCTTCTTTTTTTTTTTTTTTGAATAGATGTGTTATTGTGTTGTGCACTGTCCCCAACTTTTAGATATTTGACTCATAAAGTTTACAGCAACACTTAACTGCATCTGGATTTCACATTGAATTTGGGAAGGCAAGAATCTCCCTGTAATTTGCACCAACTGCCCTGTAATGGAAATTATGGCTTGGAAAAAGTTTCAAATGACGTATCTGTAAACTAAAAGGAAAAGTTGATCCCTTTAAAGGCTGGTTATTGCAATTGTAGGCTTTTCTAAATTTTCTTTCAAAAAGCCATAGCCAACAACAACAAAAATATTTATTTCAGCAATCAAAGTAAACTGGCTATGAATTAAAAATTGGTCTAAATTGATTGGTTCATCAAATTTGGTCTTAGAAGTAGAGTGAAAGTTGCAACAGAAAATTATTGACTTAAAAAAGCTATAAAAACTTTCTGTGTTACAACTCCATAGTAGCAATGAATCACCTTTAGAGAATGAACGGGCATTTTCATAATCTGCATGCTGTACTGATGGGCCCAGCTCTGCTCTTAGCAGTCTTCATAAGTAGGATGGCATAGTCTCTCAAGCCTCAGTGTGTCTGCTCTTTTGCTATGTTTTAGATTTCTGCTTTGAGTTGACAGTTGGGGGCATTGGAAAGCAGACTGTGTCTGGTTGATGCTTGTTTGGGCCTCTCTTTCACATTCAAGATTTTTCCTGGAATATCTAGTGACCAATCCTTGATGGTTGGCTCAGACAGAAGACTAAAACAGCAAAAGATTGGGAGGCCCTGGATGGAAGCATGGTTGGATCTTTTTGACCACAGGGTTAAGTGTAGGGCAAGCCTCTATTTAGGGAGTTACCAGGACTTGGCTCTACTTCTTAGTTGGGAGGTACCTTCCTGGCTGGACCACTAGTGTCAGCAGCATATTTACACTTCGGTCCTGCTATTCTCAGCTAGATGCTTCCCCTCCCTGTCGCTAATCACCTTCATTGTGGTCAATGTTCAGTGTCTCCAGAAAACCAGCCTTAAAACAATTCCGCCTATTTTAATCTCTATAGCTTCCCCATCTTGCCTTTTGCCATACTTGACACTTCCAAGTTCAGGGTATCTCAGGACTTCCTCAGAGAGCTTAGTTCCTGGCCTGGGGGGGTGGGGGTGGGTCTTCCCAAACACAAGCACTCGAAAAGTCATTTATTGTCAAGGTCATATTGCACTCTCTTTTGGTATTTCCCATCTTCCCAAACATGGAAATCATTTGTCTACTATTACTCTCCTATCCCAGATAAAAACATTCTCTTCCTTTGTTCCTGTTTCAATGAGGTCTTTGATAGGACAGAAACAAATACCATTAATCAATCTACTGTGTTTAACCAAACAATCTATGTTTTCTCATGGTAAAAGTAAGTCTGTGTACCCAATCAACAAATGACTGTGGGTCTCCTGTGTGCCAGGCACTGACCTGGGTTAGGGAGGTAATAAAAGCCAAGATAGTTCTCTCCATTTCAGACAAGTGTGAAAGGGCCCAGGCCATCCCCCATGAAGCTTCTGCGGGAGATGACTGTAGAGATAGTGCCAGGAGGGAAGTGGTGCTGAGAAGGGAGGGAGAGTGAGATCAGCTCAGGGATGTTGTGGAAGGCTCTGCTGGAAAAGTTCAAGCTTCCACTTTGAGTTCAGTAGCTGGGGGAGAAGGAGCACAGATGGTACCTAATATAGCCAGTGATTCCAAGAAAAAGCAGTGTTCAAGAATCTGTCTCTTCAGATTCACTCTTCTGACATGGCAGGCCACCTCTCATGGACACTGCTGGAAATACCTAGAGTCTTGTCTCCTGTGTCTCACGGGTCTCTCATTACCTAGCTTTGTTTCTAACAGGGACTATGAAGAAGCCTCTCAGGAAGCAAGCATGAGACCACCACTTCCCCTTCCTGCTACCTGCAATGCAATTCATTTCTCCTTCAGAGTGGCCTGGTTAGTTTTAGTGAGAGGTAGTGCAACTGGATTTTGGACTTTCTCAAAAACTAAGTCATTTCAAGTATATAAAACCCATATTCATCCATTAGCCTCAGTTAACCAGCCACTCACCTTGATAGTTTCCATTTAGGCTTGTAGAAAAGCTACAGAAGGTCCGGGTTAAGTTACCCATCCAGGTTCTCTGCAGTCAGTGTTCTGAATGCTTAAGATGGGTCTTACCAGGTAAGCAAGGTAAAAAAAAAGGTGCTATCCACCTTGCCTCAATCGTGGTCCACTTTATTATTGAGGATCTGAATATTGTCCTTTTATTTTTTTGACAGTGGCCTTGTTTTATTTCTTGCTACTTGGGAAGTAACAGGAATTAGTATCACAATAGCAAGCCTTTGACTTTGTACTTGAATCTAGAAGAGTCACTAGAACTGCAGTTGCTACAGAAAGTTTTCACTTTGTTCTACTGTCTGGTCCTTACTACAGAGCCATGCCATCAGATATTACCCTGCATGGAAAGGCCAGGAGCAGTCTGCCGCCATTTATGCTTTTAGAAACTTGGAAATAGGCTAATAAACTTGCACTTGAAAAAAAAGTTTTAATGCTTGAATTTTCTTGGGATTCAGTCAGCTTGAAATATGTGAGACATGATAAGAGGAGCAAAGCATTGTCATATTCTTGCAGTGACTTTTTATGACTATACTCTGCCCTATTGAAACTTTAGGCTTATCTCCCTGATGCCACTTCTTAGTCATGCCAAAGTGGCCAAGTGTTGTTGTCGGAAATGGTGGGATGTCTGCGTGATCCACATGTTTACTTGCTGGCCTCAGGAGCCTTTTGTGATAATGAAAAATGTGTGCGTCTCCTGAGGGTAAGTTCTGTTTCTGAGCAATGGCAGCGGTGTTCCAGTTTCATATTGGCATCATAACCAAAGTAGCCTAAGAGGACCTAGGAGGTTGTGTGCTGTCACAACCATTGCGGTTCATACAGTCCTGTGGTAGCACCATTTCATATGAAAGAAAATCTTTATTGTGTGGGCGTGAAATGAAGAAGCCCTTTTCTTTGAATCCACCCAAACCCAGCAGAAAGTTCTTCATGAGAAGTCCCTTCTCACCTGGCAGAGGAAACCTGCCTTGCTTATCTCTCTGTCCCTTTCCTGTTGAGAGCTTTTAGCACCAGTTACTTTTCTGACAGGAAGGAAGAAATGTTGAAGGCAGCTATTACACTTTTATTGAATGTGAAGTGACCAGCAATGCAATTAAATACATGAAATGGTGAGTCACAATCCCCATACATCGGTCAGCCAGGATGTGAGGGGCAGAGCGGATGCAGAGGCCTGGCAGCTGGGACTGTACCTCTAGCAAGTAGCTCGGGTGTCCAGTCCTCACTTGATGTGCGGTTACCAAGCATCTGACTTTCTTGCCAGAGCTCAGCATTTTGATAAATGTTCTAAGGGTTACCTAAATAAGCATTTCATCTGAAAAAAGATTTTTAGGCCTTACATGTCTGTAAGAAATTCTGCTTTCTTGACAGTTACTATGTTTTAGGAAAAAAGGAGAATTCTACCTCAGGTGCTTGGAGATTTTTGTTTTGTTTTGTTTTATGCTCGCTTGTTATTTTTGTCTTAGGACAGCATTTGGAAGCTTCTGGAAGTCCAGTTCGCCACTCATAACTTGAGGATGTGTGAAGTCTAGTACAAATGACAGGAGATGATGAAACAAACTATTAACACTTAAAACCTTTGTGATGAGATTGATGAGCACAGCTTGGTTTGGCTTGGTTTGGTTTAGTTTGGCTATACCTGGTGGTGGTCAGAGGCTATTTTCTGCTCTGTGCTCGGGAGTGACTAAAAGCATTACCAGCAACTCAAATTAAGGTCTCTACCATTGTGTTCACATCCAGGGCAATCATCTTTAACTCCTAGGCTACCTCTCTGGCCCCAAATGCTAAGAATTCTTTATTCTTTGTGAAACATTAAGACAAGATGCAGTTTACATGAATTGCGTCAGTGGCCAAAATCATTTATTTAGGCCCCAGAAAACCTTGGAATGTTATGTAAGCCACTCTTCCTTTCCCAAGGCGGGGGGAATAAAAATAAAGATATGTCCGTGTATGTAGTGCACCCCCACCCACCCACCCCCACACACACAGGACATAGAAAAGACAAGGTAATGAAGAGATAATATTTAACTTACTTGGGAAATGTTACAATTCGGAAATAAAAAAAAAGGCATGAGAGGATGGTCTGTGGGAAATAGCATCAGTTACAAGACATGGGAATTAATAGCAGACATGGGAGATAGTAAAATGATTTTTGGCCTCAACCTTTTTTTCCTTTGGGCACCCTTTTTAAACACAGTCTTTTCTTTCAAAATACTACACCTTATGTAACTGGACCAGATGTTTCTAAATAGAAATAAGTTTTAATGACCCAGGTTCATCCCTTTCTCTAACCTGAGTCTCTGATGCATGTTTATTTATTTATTTTATTTGTTATTTTTTTTGGTTTTTGGGTCACACCCGGCAGTGCTCAGAGGTTACTCCTGGCTCCATGCTCAGAAATTGCTCCTGGCAGGCACGGGGGACCATATGGGGCACCGGGATTCGAACCGATGACCTTTTGCATGAAAGGCAGACGCCTTACCTCCATGCCATCTCCCGGGCCCCACTGATGCATGTTTAAATTTTCATAAGATCCTGAGAAATTTTTCATAAAGACAGGTATTGCCCTGTCTTCTCTCTGACCTGCCTGGGTTTGATGGGTTTTAATGTTTTGTTTTCAGTTTGGGAGTCACACCCAGCTATGGTCAGGAGTTACCACCGGCTTTGCACTTGGGGATCACACCAAGTGGTGCTCAGGGTATCATATGGGATACTGAGGGTTGAACCCTAGTAGGTTGTGTGCAAAGCAAATATGCTAACTGCTGTACCATCTCCCTGATTTGATTTTTGTTTATTTTCTTTTTCCTGCTATTAGCCTTCGATCTCTTGTTCCTTACCCATTTTGCATCTAGACAGATGTAGTGGGATTGATCTTTAGGCTGCCATGTGCACACATGGCCTGACCAGCATTGCATTCTAGGGAATTCTTTGAGGAACCGAACTCTTTCTTGTGAACACAGTGTTACTGACTCGTCCAGCAAGCCTAAGAAACATGCTCAAGGGAGTTATCTCCCAAACATGGGCACCCTTTGAGATTACAGCCAACCCAGAGAGTTTGTGAGTTGGGGCTAGTTTGCAAACCAAGACCCCCCCCCCTTGTCAAGCAGTATTGGTGTGTTTGGAGAAGCACCGGTTATATCTGCAGGCCAGTGGTCAGCAAGTGGTGTCAGTGGCTTGTGCAATCCTGTGGGAAGGGAAAGGAAATGCTTCTTCGTTCTGATCTGTTCTCACTACTGCTGCCAAAACCTTGAGAGCCGACTGGATGGAGCCGCTCAGAGGATCTTTGTCTCTTGTTTCAGATTTTGGCTTTCAAGGTCCTGCCATGGCAAAGACCCAGGAAGCAGGATTTCTGAATAGCGTGTCCCCGACATTCTTGGCATAGGAAAAGCAATAAAGTGAACACAAGATTCTTAACTTTAACACCAAGACTAAAATTGCCACTAACTGCCCAGTTTTGTCTGGGAGCTGAAAGCATCGTAAATTGATTTTTAGGTTCTTGTTTTTGCCACCCGCACTCGATGCCAGTGTGCCTGTACCGCCCCCTCCCTGCCCCCTACCCCATCACCTGTTCCTGCACTTTGAGTGGTGTATGTTACAGCCACCACGTGCGGTAAACACTTCCTGCACATAGGTGCTTGAAACGGCATCTGTCATTACATCAAAGAAGGTGTTATTGCCAAGTGCAGCTGGAAGAGTTCTAAAATGGTCCTAAATGAGGTTGGAATGAAAAGAAATGGGTGTGAAATAGCCGAACCTTTTTCTAAAAGGACAAACATGTGCTCAATTTCTCCCCGATAGTCCTTTTGTGTAAACCTTAATCTGCCTTATATGTGACACAATTCGTTCGTGTATGAGAAACCTGGCAACATTACCAGTTGCAAAAGGTACATAATTTGATAATTGTTGTGTTGGAAAAGCACCTTATAGGAGGTAGTTCTGCCCAAAGGTCAGTTTATCGTTCTGCAAAGGGAAAACTCCTGTGAGGTTTTCGGGTTTGGATCCAGGGTCAGAATGTTTGATCATTTGGAAATACTGTGATAAACTCTTTGGAGGAGATTTGTTCTCCAGAACACAAATCCAAACCCAGAAAAGGACTCAGGGACAATAACAATATTCAGTGGATTTTCAAATTGATGGCGCTTTCCAATGGCAACTAATTTGTTCCAGCATTGAAGTGAGCATAATTAACAGAGACTTTCTTTCTTAGGTCGATTAACCACCCAAACCATGCCAACATTGTAACTGTACGCAATGAAAACCAATATTTATGAGGGGGATTGTGCAAGAGTTGGTGTGACAGATGGACATTTTATCACTGTTGATGTTTGGAATTCTCCTGAAAAGTAATGCAATATCTTATTTATGAATGAATGGAGAAATGATTGTACCTCACTGACTGCATTTTCTTTTTAAAAAGCTGTGCACTAAATTAATCTTTTTCTATATTTAGCCTCTGTTACTTTCTGTTAGGTAGCCTCATATATTCTGATGCGAAAGCCCAAAATCATAAATGTGTTTTTATTACAGATACAGATCCGCGTGTCTTAGAAAAACAAGAATTACAACAGCCAACCTATGTTGCCCTCAGTTACATTAATAGGTAAGCTATTTTCACAATTTATTGCAACTACATATTTTCTACGTTTTAATTATGTATTTTTATCATGATCGAAAAGTTTTTCATCTTAAAATGTTTACATGCGATTATTTAAAATTGGTCTCTGTATGAAATGTTCCCGTTTCTCCGTTGGGGACATGGAGATTTATAGTTCTCTGTGCATATGACTAGAAAACAGGACTGAACTGTAATATATAAGCTCATTCAAGAAATGTTTTATATGTAGAGTTAGGATATACACTTCTGAATTCATAGGGCAGTTTGGAAGATTAATGGATGCATTTTTTAATAAAACTTCTACACATTGTTAAAGAAATACTTTCTGAATACAGAATATTGTTAGAATATCAGAATATATCATGATATAACAAACTGAGGTAATTGAATACCAGAAAGTTATTTAGTAGCAGTTCATCCTTTATGAAAAACATTCTCAGCAACTGATCTCATCTGTGTAGCAAATATTTTACTGAAAGTAAAAGTGTGTGTACCCTATAGAGAACAATGAGAACTTGATATATTGAGTCTAAAAGAGAACATGTGATTTCAGCCAATAAAAATAATTAAGACAACAGTCATTTTCAAAGAGCACCTGAAAACAATTCCATTAAGAAAACACATACCCTTCTAGTTCATTCTTGAGTTTCAGCAGCAAAAAGAGAACAAACTTCCCCAAAGAGAAGAAGGGCTAAGCAAAAGAAGCACTCATTTTTAAAAATGAGAATGAGGAACTCTGCTTTTCTGCTAATGATTTAATGAATGGATTTCCATGGACTGTTCCATGCATGGGAGGTAAAGAGTATTTCTGGGCTCCTGATATCATAACCTAAGCTACAGAGTCTGAAGTAGGAACCTGGGAATAAGCTTCTCTACTGTGACATTTTAGTGCCATCTTGGTGAATTTCCGTAATGCTTGCCAAGGAAGAGCTTTGCAATTGAGTTGCCTGTGCTCAGTTTGTATTTCTTTTATAAAGCATCTTTTAAAAATCCTTCATTAGGGGCCCGGGAGATAGCATGGAGGTAAGGCATTTGCCTTTCATGCAAAAGGTCATCGGTTCGAATCCCGGTGCCCCATATGGTCCCCCGTGCCTGCCAGGAGCAATTTCTGAGCATGGAGCCAGGAGTAACCCCTGAGCACTGCCGGGTGTGACCCAAAAACCAAAAAAAAAAAAAAATCCTTCATTAGCATGAGAATTATTTGAATACATCTTTTGAGGTTTCTTCTACCTATCAAAAGTCCTCTGAAAAAAATATTTACAGATTTTTTTTTTTTTGGTTTTTGGGCCACACCCAGTGACGCTCAGGGGTTACTCCTGGCTATGCGCTCAGAAGTCGCTCCTGGCAAGCACGGGGGACCATATGGGAACCGGGGGATCGAACCATGGTCCGTCCTAGGCAAGGCAGCAGGCACCTTACCTCTTGCGCCACCTCCCGGCTCCCTATTTACAGATTTTTATTACCCACAAATTTTGAGATGTTTTATGTACAATATTCTCAAAATCAGATACAAATAAAAAGATCTATACTTATCTGGATTTCTCACAAAATCTCATTTTTAATGATAAGTATAAGTATATGATAAGTATATGAAATTTATTTCTGCTCTTTTTGTGGATGAGGTTATAGATTGTCATAATTATGATATTGAATGGTTTTTTCAAAATAATATAGCTATTGTTTTGACTAAAAGATGGCACTATAAACAAATTCATGGAAAATTAAGTATTTTGATAAGAATCTATAAAATACTCTCCATTTACCCTATTTATAATAGGGGCCACATTGGATATTATAATACCCATTATAACAGACATCTGTAAATAGCCTAAGTGTTATAGATACACACACAAAATATTGTCAGATGTGATTCTTTTTTTTTTTTTTTTTTTTTTTTGGTTTTTGGGTCACACCCGGCAGCGCTCAGGGGTTACTCCTGGCTCCATGCTCAGAAATTGCTCCTGGCAGGCACGGGGGACCATATGGAGCACCAGGATTCGAACCGATGACCTTTTGCATGAAAGGCAAACGCCTTACCTCCATGCTATCTCCCGGGCCCCAGATGTAATTCTTAACTATAAAAGAACTAAAGGAATGTGGACAAAGGTCACATAACAAATCATTAAAGAACTTAAATTAAATATAATTTAGTTAAATTATGCATTGAGCTGTGTCCTGGGTCCCAAACCCTAGCAAATCAAGGTATCATTAAGCAATAGGTATAAAATTTCTTGGATGAGTTTCCTAGAGAAAGAGAGTTACTTAAAAGAAAATAATCCTTTATATCACATAATGGAAGAAAATTATAAAATATAATCCAACATTTAAAAAACAAACTAAAGTACACTTTCAGGCCAGAGAGATTGTACAATGTTTACTTTGCTTGAGTGTGTCTCTGATCCAATCCTTGGCACTGCATATCATCCCCCGAGGACTACCAGGAGTGACCCCTGAGCACAGATCCAAAAGTAAGTCCTGAACACCACTAGGGATGGCCCAGACCTCCTCCCTTCAATTTTTTAAATAATAAAATTGAAGCCAGAAATATAGATAGTAACGCAGGTAAGGCATTTGCCTTGCAGATGGCCAACCTGGTTTGATTTCCAGAACTCCATATGGTTCCCCAATCCCTTACAGGAGTAAAATTTCTGAGCATAGACTCAGGAATAAGACCTGAGCACTGCCAGGTATAGCTCCCAAAATAAGAAAATAAATAAAATGCTGCATTACCACCACCCAGATGTCACTGCTAGTGACATAAAACTCCTGTAAATAATGTTAAACCAAGAAATGGACATACTGTTTGTTGTGACACCTGTTCTTTGTTCTCCAATCTCCACTTTATCATTTCAGTTTATTTGACTCTAATACACAACCCAGATCAGATTCAGAATGTCCTCTGCACCTGGATATTTCCCCTCTCTTTTTGGTTTCTTTTCATTTAACACTGTTTTGTCAGTTCACAGTGGCTTAGGGTTAAATCATATAATGCTTCCACTTTCTGGGGTTTCTTTTGCATATCTCCTCACAATGTCAATCAGCAGGTTCCTGACTCCTTAATTTACCATAAACTACAAGTTTCATATGGAACTAGGTTTGTGTTTGTCTTGAACGAGGCATACCACTGAATTTAGAGACCTGAGAAAAGACAGAA
>PVKC010023371.1:5172-17402 GCA_004027635.1 Crocidura indochinensis
TTTGGATCACACCCGGCAGCGCTCAGGGGTTACTCCTGGCTCTATGCTCAGAAATCTCTCCTCGCAGGTTCGGGGGACCATATAGGATGCCAGATTAGAACCAACATCCTTCTGCATGCAAGGCAGATGCCCTACCTTCATGCTATTTCTCAGGCCCCAGATCAACTTTCAATATCTAAGTGTGAAAACAATATTTCTTCCTCATTCTCTAGTGTCATTTACTTTCCTCATTCTCCTTACTAAGAAAATATTGGTCAAATATTATGTCACTCTGCTTTATGTCAATAAATTTACAATCGTATAGAAAAAGGTGGTGCCTATACGCTTAGTCCATTAGTCTGCTAGGAATCAAAGTGCTTGGGAAACTGGAGCCTTTCTTGTCTTTCTAACTCTTGACTGAATTCACATTTTTTCAATCTGTGAAATTCATTTTCAGATTGGATTTCAATCTGCCTGAAAACATAAAGATGTGGTAAATTTAAATTCCTTTGGGTTTCAATTATGTGCCTATTACAGTAGCCTATGCATGCATAATAAATTCACATCTGTCCATCCTACCAACTATAAAATATGAGTTTGTATACACAAGCACATTTCTTTCTTTCTTTCTTTATTTACTTATTGTGATTTTGACAGATGTCTGCATTCGTATGACATATCTGATTCTTCCTTCCCAGGGCATCCACTTCTGCCCAGCTAATGTATACTTTGAAAAATTGTTAATCACTTTTAATTTCCTTCATTTCCCCCATATTTTAAAATTTCGGATTTTGAGGAGAGTTTTCTGTCATGATTTCAAAGAAAATACAACTGAGTAGTGTGATATTATTATGAGAAGGGTGACCACTAAGTGTATTTAGGAAAAATGCGTTTCTTTCTTCCAAGGCCATTCAAGTCTCCTTAGAAAAGGCAGATTATTTAACAAGTATTCCTGATTCTTTTGAACAAGATCTATCTAAAGAAACTCATGATGCTATCATAATTATTTATTCATTGAGAAGTGGAAGCTAGCATTCCTACTGGAACTAGGAATCTAGACATCTCATGTATGTCTGAGGCCTCTGTATATCATGGTTTCCAGTGCAGAGCCAAGTCATGGCAAAACCTTCTTTTTATACATACCAACTTATAAATGCCAATATACCTTTTTCTTTGAGAGGAAGCTAGGCTGCATCTAATATTGTGATCCATTTCTTGCTGTTTTAAAAACATATTCTTTACTTTTCCATTATATTATCTAAGTATGTTTGGAAAAATAAATTATTTAAGTATGTTCTGGCATGCTCTGAAATGTTTTTGCCATGACTTGCTCATGATATGAAGCTCACCACAAAGAGTGGCGAGTACAGTTAGAGAGATAACTACACTGGCAAATGTGGTGACAATGTAAATGAGTGAGAGAAGTAGAATGCCTGTCTTGAATACAGGCTGTGGGGAGAAGGAAGATTGGGTGCATTGGTGATGGGTATGTTGCACTGATGAAGGGGGATGTTCTTTATATGACTGAGACCCAATTACAATCATGTCTATAATTAAGGTGCTTACACAAAGATATTAAAAAATATAGGGGGTGGAGCAGTGGTGCAAGTGGTAGGTTGCTATGTGCTAACTTAGGGTGGACCTCGGTTCAATCGCTGGCATCTCATCTGGTCTCCCAAGCGAGGAGCATTTCTGAGCACATAGCCAGGAATAATCCCTGAGCATTACCAAGTGTGGCCCAAAACCTCAAAATAAAATAAAATAAAATAAAAAATAAAAGGAATTTCTAAAAGGCAAATAATATTTTTATACTTTGAAATACCAAGTTTAAAAATTGCCTAGCGGGGTCCAGGAGATAGCATGGAGGTAAGGAGTTTGCCTTTCATGCAAAAGGTCATCGGTTCGAAACCCGGTGCCCCATATGGTCCCCCGTGCCTGCCAGGAGCAATTTCTGAGCATGGAGCCAGGAGTGACCCCTGAGCAATGCCGGGTGTGACCCCCCAAAAAAACAAAAAAAAATTGCCTAGCAATAAACAAAACTAATGAGTTTTATCTCTTCATGTTTTCTATATTTAAAATTGTTCAGATAATAAGCATCATAATATACTTTCGGAGACATCCTTTATCAAAGTTTAGTGTAGTCTAGCATGGGAATGAACATTAACTTAGACTTACACATAGACTTTAGAGAACTCTGTCTCTAAAACCAAACTCTCTAGAGGGCCTTCTGCTTCTTAAATTTAATGATTTAAAATTTATTTATATACTATTTTCATCGTTAAACTTTTACAAAGCATGAGGGGTGTGAATCAGATCCAAGAATAAATAAGACAGTGTTTATCTTTTTAAAAAAGATCCAGTTTTCATTTACTTCCTCTATAAAGACCTTGAACCCTTATTTAGGGAATAATTACTGAAGGTAATTTTGTATTGATTTGCTGACTAATGAAAAGGGTTGAGTTTAATGGAAGAGAGAAAGAATCACATTTAGCGTTAGTCACTAATGTAAAATTAGTAATTTTGAGGGTCTCTTAAGTGCATAATATTGCTTCCATTGTGGAGCATTAAAAATCACATTAGGAACTACATTTGCCTCCAGACTTTGAGGATCCAGTTAAATAATGGTGAATTAAGTCAAAGAAAGCATGGACCTCACAGAGGAGTAATATCACTAGAAGAAATAATTGTGAATGAGGAAATGTTTGTAGCCAGTCATGTTGATAAATTGCTTTGCCAACATTTATATTAAGTACTGAAGGAGGTCAAGGAGGGAAGAAATGTGCACTGACTGGTATTGTCCTCCAACACTTCAGAAACATAAAAATTAAGAATAAGAAAAAGTATTTTCTTTTTTAAATATCTTTATTCAAACACTTTGATTACAAATCCGATTATAGTTGGGTTTCAGTCATGTAAAAGAACACCCTCCTTTCACCGAGTTAATTGTACATACTAAGAGATTTGCTTGTGCAATTTCATGGGTTTCGATGTGAGGATTATGATACAAATGGTTAAAATACAATTTCAGAAAATGTATAATTAGTTTGGAGGCAAATCTAGGAACATACTGTAAAGTAAAATTAGATAGTTACGACTTTGCTCTGAATTATGTGGGAATTTCAATCTTTATGATCAAGAAGAGACAATCAGGCATCTTGTAGAAAATAAAACTTGATGGGGCCAGAAGGGTTGCACAGCTGTAAGTACTAGCTGCCGTGCACTCATCTTGCCTGTCTTTGTTCAATCCCTGCACTTCAGATCATCTCCCAAACTCCTTCATTATTTTTTTTCCTGACTCCAATCAGGAGTAGTGCTTGAGCAAAGCTAGGCCAAAGTGTTGCCCCCCAAAACACAAACAATAAAAAGATAATGAGCATAAGAGCAAGGATAAAGATGGACTGAAGAAAAAATAGATTCAGGATGTCAGTTAGAAAACTGTTAAAGCATATTCTATGTGACCGTTTTTGCCTTTTTGCCCCTTCATTCTAGGTGTGTGCAAATACACGCTCACACAGAGACCACGTACTTTCAATTTCTTGGGTCAGTATTGAAGCAGGATCCTTATTTGTCTGAGTTTAAGGTCCAATTTCAACAGCCTCCGACGAAAATTACCATTGAAAAGATATTGAGAAAGCAAACTTTCTAGACTAGACTAGAATCTAGACTTCCTAGATTCTTTCTAAATGTCACTGAGGTGAGCTTCACATTGTGATTTAAAGAGTTCAAAGTTAACCACACTTTCCAAGTAAAAAATTCTGCCATCCAATTGCAGTTACCAGTATATCCATCCATCTCTAATATTTACTCAAAATAGCATAGTTGGAACTGCAGTTGTTCAGTACAGCAGAACATATCTTAAAACTACAGTAACTTGTAGAAAGTAGTAGCTACCACAATTATATTAAATGAGAATGACATTCATACAGTTAGTCATTAGATTAGCTCACAGTGATTAATGTTCTTTCCACGAAGAAAGCTTTCCTTTGGATTCCTAGAATATCAGAATTAAAGAGTTCCTTAGAGACTGCTCTACAGATTAGATGATTTAGAGTCCAAGAAAAAATGTATATTACCCTGCTAATTAGTGATATACCAGATTCAGATCCATTTTTGAAAATCTTTGTAGGCTTTATTTTCATTATATTAGCTCTTTAAGCAAAAAAATAAATTTTATCCCTGTTCCAGAATCCCAGAGAAAACTTTTCTCTGTGACTATTTTTTCAGGATAGTGAAAATTTAAAGATTATGGAAGATTAAGAACATATAATAATGATTAATCAGCTAATCCCAATCTCATAAGAAAGTAAATATTACAGAATGCTCAAGAGCAAAAGGCAATGATAGCATTAAAATATTTGTTTTTTGGAATGCATGTGAATGTTCCTAATATTTGTCTTTAATGATCACTCACCCATTCAACTTCCCTTTTGGGGCCTGATAGGCCAACAGTTAAGGCTAAATGCGCTCAAAGTTTGCATGCTTCTCCCAGTATTTCTAGGGATTAAATCTTGAACACAGAACAAGGAGTAGCCCATGTGTACCACTACTTGTGCTCCAAAAAATAATAGCTATATCTATTTAAAGTAAACTTTTAGTTTTGAAAAAAATATAGATAATTTTCTAGCTTTAAAAAATAAAGCAGAGGTCTTTATGTACTATTCAGTATGCAAATTTATCTAATAGCAACAGATTTGTAGAACTAAGATTACTTGTAAGATTTTGATATGCATGATACAGATTATTTCTATCATCATAAGTATTCCTCATATTGCACCTTTACAACTCTTTTATCTTGCTCTTCCACAACTTCCAACTTGGTGGGGATACCACTGTTCTAGTCTCTAATTTATATTATTTTGTCTTTACAATGTTTTGTATATTCAATATTATGGTACAAAATATTTTAGGTTTGCCTAGTTTCCCCACTCATAGAGTTCTCTGTAGTTTCATCCAAGTTTTTTTAAATTGTATCTATACCCTCTTCCGTCATATATAGAGTAGCATTGCATGAGACAATAATCACAGAACTGGGAAATGAAAACTTACATTCACACAAATTCAATATTCAAATAACTATGAGTTTTATTTTACAAATCAAAATAACCCATATGCCCTTCAAGAAGATGAATAAACAAATATGCACATTATGCATTCTTACTATATTCAAAATATATACTCTTACTATATCTAAATTGCAAACTGTTTACCAAGTTGTTGCAGAAATTAAGAGCAGTTTTTCTGCATCCATTACAGCACTTCGTGTTATCACTGCTTTCTTTTTCCATAAAATATTTAATCGAATCACAATGAGATACAAAGTTACAGTTATTCATGTTGAGTTTCAGTCATAAGATGTCCAACACCCATCTTTTCAGCAAATTTCATGACTTTATTTTTCCTAACAGCTACTTAAAATTACATTGTAAAGATGTACGAAGCTTTCTTTACCCACACATCTATTCTTGAGCACTTGGGGGATTTCTATTCTGTCAACTGTGGAGTGATGCAATGAACATAGGAGTAGAGATGTCTTTTCTGTATGATTTTTGACATCACTAAGGGTATATTCCCAGGAGACAGATTGCTGAGTCTTATGGAAGTTCAAATTTCTAGTTTTTTGAAGAATATAGCATACATAATAAGCTCAACAGAAACAACATAAGAATCATTGGAGTCCCAGAAACACAGAAAGAAACCCCCCATGAAGTACCAATAATCAAGGACATCATCACAGATCTTATATAAATTTTTGCCCTTAAAAAGGCTGGGTCAGTCTACATTCCCACCAGAAGTAAATAAGAGGTTTGGTTCTCTCCACTTCCATACCAGCACTAGTTCTTTTCTTTAAGATGTGGGCCAGTTTCTTTTGGATGACCTCTGTGAAGCTGCTTCCCAATTGTCTAGCAGACAGAACCCCTATGGAGCTATTTGTTCCAGTGGGGCCTGGAGAGCATTTGTTCCAGGGATTTTCCTTGACTGCACCAGAGGTGGGGAGAGACAGCACAAAGGGGAGAATCCCCTACCCCCACCCCGGGATTAGTATTCCTATTTAGGCCGGACCTCGGCCTTCCCTCCTACCATACAAAGACAACTGGCTACACTGCCTTGTTACAGGACACTCCTAAGCTTCTTTATTCATGCAGATCTCCTCCCAGCACCTCACCTAGACCCCACGCTTTGTTTTGTTTCCCCTCAGATATGCCAGTTTCTCTTTTGGTCCTATATAAGCACTGTTGTAAGATAATGAAGGCTCTTTGGTCATCAGCCTGTGACCGTTTCTTTCCAGGTCATGAGCTGGGCAGAATGGCCTTGGTCCCTGAATGCACTAGGAGGAAGAAGTTGACCCTTACTAGCAAGAGGGTCAGCATATTTTCTGTGGTGTGAGATGCTATCTCATTTTTGTTTTTATTTGGATCTCCTTGTTCAATAATATTGTAGCATTTTTCATATGTTGGCATTTTGTATTTCTTATCTGAAGAAGTTTCTGTTCATTCATTCTCCCTATTTTTGATGGTATTTATTCTTCTTAAGCTCTACCAGAACATTATATTCCATACAGATTAAACGATTATCAGATGGATATTTGGTCAATAAATTCTCTCAATAGGTTTTCAGTCTTTTTGTCCTAGTCACCATTTTATTTGAGGTGCAGAAGCTTCATGATTTAATGTAACCCCATTCATTTATCTCTGTTTCCACTCACTAGGCCTGTGGTGTTTCATTCTTTAAGGTGCCTTATGGAGAGTTCAGAAATGAAAGGGGAGATCACTACGGATACTGCAGAGATTCAAAGGGTATTCAGAAAATACTTTGAGAAACTATGACACTAAATATGAGAACCTGAAAGAAAATGGATAAATTCTTGGACTCTTATAACTTATAATCGCATAATCACGGTTGAATAAAGAGGATGTAGCATATCTAAACACCACCATAACTAATGAGGAAATTAAAACCATAATCAAAAGTCTGCCCCAAAACAAAAGCTCAGGCCCTGATGGATTCACGAATGAATTCTTTCAAACCTTTCGAGAGGAATTACTATCAATCCTGGCCAGGGTCTTTCATGAAATTGAAAAAAATGGGAACACTCCCAAATAGCTTTTATGAAGCCAACATCACATTGATACTAAAACCAGACAGAGATGCTGCCAAAATACAAAATTACAGACCAATATCCTTGATGAACACAGATGCAAAGATCTTCAACAAAATGCTGGCAAATAGGATCCAATGCCTCATCAAGAAGATCATTCACTATGATCAAGTAGGCTTCATCCCAGGAATTCAAGGATGGTTTAAGATCCATAAATCTATCAACATAATGCACAGCATCAACAACTAGAAAAAATAAAAAATTCATGACTATATCAATAGATGCAGAGAAAGCATTTGATAAGGTCCAACACCCATTCTTGATAAAAAGTCTCAGCAAGATGGGAATGAAAGAAACCTTTCTCAATATAGTTAAGGCCATCTATCACAAGTCAATGGCAAATATTATCCTCAATGAAGAAAAACTAAGTCTTTCCTCTAAATTCTGGTACAAGACAAGGCTGTCCTCTCTCACCACTCCTCTTCAACATACTACTGGAAATACTTGCTATAGAAATTAGGCAAGAAAAAGACATCAAGGGAATTCAGATAGGAAAGGAAGAAGTCAAGCTGCTTTTAATATTACATCCCTATCTGTGGGGTTCATCCTTGTGACTAGGGTGTGTCTTGATATGCTTTTCATTGGATCTCTTTAGGTTGGTACTTTTCAGGCATGTATGATTTGGTTGCGTTCTCTTCAAGTTTCTCTGCAATAATATATGGCCTAACTAATTTATCTTAAAATCGTTTCATCCCATCCACAATGTAGGAAATTGAACAGCTGCATCATACTTTATAGCTGTGTAGTATTCCACTTTATACTTCATATTCAGGACCTGCTCATCTGCATTGGACACCTACGTTAATTCCAACAGTTAACTAATGTGCTAAGGCTGTTATATGTATGCATGTATGTGTGTGTATATATATTTATATATATACATATATATTCTTTTGAATAAATGTCTTTTTGTTCTGGGATAGTTACCCAAAAGTGGGATTGCTATATCATATGGAAGTTCAATTCTGAGGTTACAGAGCCCCTCTTTGGTAGGTACACACAAAATTCCCACCTGTAGTGTATGAAAGTTCCTTTTTCAAAACACTGATTGCTACCAGCATTTTGATATTTGCCATTATCACTGGAGTAAGGATATATCTCATTTTTGACTTGGCTTGGGTTTCCCTAAATATAATGGTGTGCATTTTTTTCAAGTTCCTGTTGATCTTCCTTGGAGAAGTCTGTTCATTTTCCCTTCTGTATCTTGACGGCATTTTTAGTTTTTTTTTTAGTTAATCTTTGTGAGTACTTTGCATATCCTTAATATAAACTCTTTATCTGATGTGTTGAGTACAAATATTCTCTCTTGACCATTTTTTGTTTTAACCTATATTTCTTTGCTGTACAGACACTTTTTATTTGATGAAGTCTCATCTGATTGGTTTTGATTGTATAACTTCTGTAATTGACCTTGTATAATTGAATAATTCTTTGGGGTTCAGATCTTCAAACATTTTGTTCTCAATGTACTTATAGATTCATGTCTCAGACCTTAAACTCAAGGTCTTTTATCCAATGAGAGATGACTTTTGTGTAGTGTATGACATATAGATCCTGTTTTAATTTTTTTTACAGTGGCTATACAATTGTCTCAGCACTATTTGTTGAAGAAGCTCTCTTTACTCTATTTCATTTTCTAAGTTCCTCTGTCAAAAATAAGCTGAATATATAAAATGGGGACTTATGATTGGACATCCTATTTTCACCCATTGGTCACAGAATCTGTCTTTATTCTAGTTTTATACGGTTTTCAATGCTGTATTTGGTCAAGTTATCACTTCAAGTTTGGTAATGTGACGTCTCCAAGTTGTCCTATATCAGTCCTAGTTACAATTTCCCATAATTTATACTGTCTTTGGGTATTCTTCTCAGGCCGTGTGTTTTTATATATCCAGCAGATAAATATGATTATCCTGTCTGCCCCTCTTCCCTCTGAGTCATTTCATTTCATTTCTTTTTTTTTTTTTTTTGGTTTGTTTGTTTTGTTTTGTTTTTGGGTCACACCCAGCAGCTCTCAGAAGATACTCCTGGCTCTATACTCAGAAATCGCTTCTGACAGGCTCGGGGGACCATATGTGATGCCAGGATTTGAACCACCATCCTTCTGCATACAAGGCAAATGCCCTACCTCCATGCTATCTCGTTGCCCCCTTTCTGATTCATTTCACTCAGCACAATATGCTCCATGTTTATCTATGTATAAGCAAATGTCATGACTTTATTCTAAGAGCTACACAGTATTCCATTGTGTAAATAAATCATGGTTTCATTGGCAATTCATTTTTTTATGCACTTGAATTGTTTCCAGATTCTGGCTATTGTGAATAGTGCTGCAATGAACTTGGGAGTGCATATGCCTTCTCTGTGTTGTGCTTTTGTGACACTGGGGTATAATCCCAGGACTAATATTGTTGTATTGAATGGAAGATCAATTTCTGATTTTTGAGGAATTATTATATAGTTTTCAATAAAGGATGGATCAATTGACATTCTACCAGCAGGGAATGAGAAACCCTTTCTCCACACACCCATACCAGCACTGGTTGATCTTGCTCCTTTAGATGTGTTAATTAATCCCTGTGATGTGAAACTACAATTCATTGTTGTTTTGATTTGCATCTCCATTATAATTAATATTATGGAAAACGTTTAATGTGCCCATTAGCCATTTGTTTATCTTGACACGTTTCTCTTCATTTCTTCTCTCCATTTGTTTTTTTGTTTGTTTGTTTGGTTTTTGGGTCACACCCAGTGACGCTCAGGGGTTACTCCTGGCTATGCGCTCAGAGGTTGCTCCTGGCTTGGGGGACCATATGGGAAACCGGGGGATCGAACTGCGGTCCGTCCTAGGCTAGCTCAGGCACCTTACCTCCAGCGCCACTGCCCAGCCTCTCCATTTGTTTTTTGATCTGGTTAAATGTGTTTTGTTTTTTTCTTCTGCTGCTCTCCCAGCTGCCTGCATGTCTGACATACAAAGCTATTAATAACAATACCTTATCAGATGTGTATTGGGTGAATAATGTATACAATTTAGTGAGTGGTCTTTGTATCCTAAACACCATTCCCATTGAAGTACAGGCACATCTTTATTTAATGTAGTCCCATTTATTTACTTCGCTTCTCTTGGTTAGTCAGTGGTATTTTATCCTTTAAGATACTTTTGGCTTCAATGTCATAAAGAGTTCTGACTGTTTCCTCTGTGTACCTTATGGTTTCAGGTATAATATCAAGGTCTTTAATCCATTTTTATTTGACCTTTCAGCATGGTGTTACAAAGGGGTTCAGTTTCTTTTAGAGTTCTGACAAGTTCAGTGTTTTGTACCTTGATGATCAGTTTTTCCAGTGCCACTTTTATGAGGTTTTCCCTCCTCTACTTCATATATTTTGCTTCTTTGTCAAAACTTGGCATCATATTCCTGGAGAATCTCAGGATATTCAGTTTTATTCCACTGACCTGGAGTCTGTATTCCAGACTTTATTTAAACTTCATAGTAAAGTTTGAAGGTGGGAAAGGTGATAAATCTCCAGTATCTGCTTTTGGCTAAGGATTGCTTTAGCTATTCATGGAAGATTATTGTTTCATATGAATTTCAAAAGTGTTTCCTCTATTTATTTAAAAAATACCCTATAAATTGCACTAATTATCTAAATTTCTTTGTGGGCATATTGCCATTTTAATTCTTTTAATCTTTCAATTTCATGAGCAAGAAATGCATTTCCAATTTATCCTGGACTCCTTTATCTTTGAAGCAGTGTTTTCTAGTTTTCTTTGTAGTGGTCTTTCACCTTTTAGCTTTGTTGACTCAGAGATACTTAAATTTTTATATAAAAATAAAAAACTGGGGGACTAGAGTGATAGTGCAGTGGTATAGCATTTGCCTTGCACATGGCTGACCCAGGACAGTCCTTGGTTTGATCTCTGACGTCTCATATGGTCCTCCAAGCTAGGAGCAATTCATGAGCATAGAGTCAGGAGTAACCCCTGAGCGTCACTGGCCCAAAAACCAAAAAAAAGTTTTTTGTATAAATTATAAATAAAATGACCTATAAAAATAGGTCTTCTCTTATTAGTTATATGTAAGAAAGCCATGGACTTTTATGTGTTAACTTTGTAGCCTGTCACTCTACTATAAAATTCCATTATTTATAGAAACATTTTGTAGAGTCAAGCATTTTCTAAATAAATACATTAACATATTATCAAATAGTAAAAACTTGATTTCTTCCCTTCCTATATTAAGGCCCATCATAACTTTTTCTTTCATAATTACTCTGTCAAGTATTTCAAGTACTATAAAAGGGGAGGATGACCGACTGTGTCTTAATCCTGATCTTAGAAAGAAGGCTTTTACTTTTTCCCCACATTGAGCATTTTTGCTATCCATTGTGGTAAGTGTCTTTAAATATACTGAGAAAATTTCCTTTGATTTGTTGAGTTGTTTTGTTTTGTTTTTGGGCCACACCCGGTGATGCTCAGGGGTTACTCCTGGCTATTCGCTCAGAAGTCACTCCTGGCAGGCACCAGGGACCATATGGGGAACCGGGGGATTGAACCGCGATCCGTCCTAGGTTAGCGCAGGCACCTTATCTCCAGCGCCACCACCCGGCCCCCTGATTTGTTGAGTTTTTAACATGACTTGGTGCTGAATCTTAAGTCCTTCATTTGCATCAACTGATATGGTTATATAATTTTAATTTTTTCGTTATTGATGTCATGTTTTATGTTGATTCATGTGGTTTTAAAGCACAATTGCATGCACAAGATTCATCCTAACTAGGTGTAATATATCCTGCTTTTATGCATTTTTGGATTCTATTTGTTAGTATTTTGTTTAAGATATTTGCATTCCTGTTAATCAAGGATACTGTTCTACAGTTACCTTTATTTATGGTGTCTTCATTGCCTAACAGTGTGATATTAGCTACGTAGAAACTTTTTTTTTTTTTTTTTTGGTTTTTGGGTAACACCCGGCAGCGCTCAGGGGTTACTCCTGACTCCATGTTCAGAAATTGCTCCTGGCAGGCACGGGGGACCATATGGGGCACCGGGATTCGAACCGATGACCTTTTGTATGAAAGGCAAACACCTTACCTC
>PVKC010023372.1:0-17302 GCA_004027635.1 Crocidura indochinensis
AACAAATTGTGTAAGAAAAAATGTATAATTTCAAAAGCACCCTTATTTCATTGTGTGTGTCATAGCCTTATAGTTATGGTTTTTGTTTTTTAAGAGGTTTCCTAATTTACTAAAATGATTTATAAATATTTTTTATTTAAAGTCTACACCCAGAATTACTTGGGGCTTGCTTTTGGCTCTATACTCAGGGTTCAGTCTTGGTGATGCTCAGGGAACGATATTAAATTCTGGGGTTGAATGTGGGACAGCTCTATGAAAGTTTAACACCCTAGCCACTGTACCATAGCTATGTCCCCTGATTATTTTTAAAAAGGAATAGATTTGGTACCTGGCACTTTAGAACTTGCTCTATATAGAAAATCACCTTTTGTACAAAATTCCTTAGTAAAGGGGCTCTGTTATCCAAGAGAAATATCAAAGGCATCTTTATAATTTTGCAGCTTCTCAAAAATTCAGAAAAATATGAAGCCACAGAGAAGTGTATGTTATCGACACGAATAGCCAAAAATGATAAAATATAATTAATCCAATTCTGTTTCTTTGAGATACTTGCAGCTATCATAACAATAGTGATTTCCCCTTTGCAGCTGAAAATTTTTTTTAATATTTCTCTTTGAATAGTTTTTAAAAAATTGGAATTGACCTTTTATACTCCTCACTAGGAAAGTAGAGCTCTGAGCTCTATATAGGTGTGCATGTAAGATTTCATAAAACAAAATTTAGCTACAGAAAAAAGACCTGGTACTGTAAGCCTGGGTCTGGAAGAGTTTGAAGGTCTAAAGGTTTACATTCTCTGAAGGAAAGCACATCAATATTTAGCTCTGAAAAATTAGGTCACATTAAGAGAAAAATTTACCAGCTCGATTTGCATCTAAAAGTCCAACATTTGAGGAAATACAGTCATTTTTTAAAAAAAAGCCTGATACACTAAAAATGGACTATTTCTTGTTTTCCTTGTAAATTGAATTGTTTCCGTTTGAACTGGAATCTCTATCGTCACCTACAACTTCACTTCATAACCAGTAATGGTTTCTAATTCATAACCAGTTCGGGAGGTGAAACAAAAGTCTTGGAGTATCCCATGAGTCCAAAATTACATACAAATTTTGTTGAGGAGTTAAACTATCTATAGGTCTTGGTTAGGCACAATGGCCTTTTTTGAAATAAACAGGTTCAGTGAAGTGAAATATTACTGAGTCTAATAAATAAGAAAACCAAAATTAAAGTTAAAGAATATATTGATTGCCTTTTCTACTGTAAAACTGAGCTCACAAATGATTATACAGTAAAGACTTCACTAGCATTTAAAATGTATTAGAAATCATTCATTTCATCAATCAACATTTATTAAGACAGGCATTCTTCTAAACTCTTTGGGATACTGAACATAAAAATAAAACTTTTTGCATTCAGATAGTCTATATTTAAATGAAATAAAATTACAATAAGAAGATGAATTCCATATTCTATGCCAGTAACAAAACTAATGGAACTGGTAGCCAGAGAATGCATCACTAAGCGTCACTATGTGCACAAATATCTTAACAAGGTGACATGGTTGAGAGACTGAGGAATGAGTCACATGGCTAGTGCAGACGAAAGAACTCCAAGCAAAGGGAAAAACCAGTGCAGGTGTTAAAGTGGGATTAAAAGTGGTGTTTCAATAAAACATCACACCCTGAAATTGTGCAAGAGCAAAATCATAAGGTACAAATGGTAGAATAAGGAGTGCGGCAAGTATATACATATCCGTGTGTATGAATGTAGATATCAGATTTTATGGTCAGAGGGGTGAGAAATCCTGCAAGTAGATGTGAAGGAAAGAAAACTCCACATAATTTAAATTTCAAGAAATGATGTTGAATACCATATTTGGAAAAAAAAACCTGAAAAGCCGCAATGGTAAAAATAGCAAAAACAGTTGGTCAAAATCCTAAATGATACCCCAAGCTTGGCACAGAGCTATGAGTAGCACATAAGGACCACTTGATGTGGTCCAAAAATTAAAAGAAAGTAAATAAACTAATCCATAGGATTAAATATTATTCAGCATTATACAAAACTGGTATCAAGAAATAAAAATCACAAAGGAATCAGATATGTATATTGCAAAGTGCAAGAAGTCAATCTGAAAAGTATATGCACTGAATAATTCTAACTATGTAATAATGCTTGAAAAAAAGAAAAACTTTGAAGACCATTAAATATTATTGTTTGTTATAAAGAACTAGGATAGGCAAGGAAAGAATGAACAGTCAAAACCCAGGGAATTTTTAGGGCAACGAGCATAGTCAGATGATATTCAATGATAGATATATGCCATTATGTATTTGTCTAAACCAAAAAACAAATACAACACTAAGAGTAAAATAGAAACTGTGAGTGCTTATAAAGTGTCAATACAAGTTCATCACTTGCAAATATTTGCCACGTATGATGCTGATAATGAGAAGGATATATTTTTTGAGAAGTGCTCAGTATGTATGGAACTTTATAATTTTCTTTTGTTTATAAATGAGTGCTAATGCATTGTACTAGAGAATATACAATTGATCTAGATATAGATGACCATATTAAGGAGATTTTCACAAGATTGATGATTTTTATGTTTGAATTTTTAGAACATAAACTAAATTAACATGTATTAAAATAATGCTAAGGATTATATAAAATTTTAGGGTACGTTAATAGTATTATTGCAACATGTTTATATCTACTTTACTCTGGTAGCTTTAATTTTTTATTCCTAGATGCATAAATAGTTCATAAAATATGTAAACTCTGAAAAGAGGAAAATCAGATTCTAGTATATATGACTTCATTATTTCTCCAGTATAGATTCTGGAATGTATACTGGATTTGTAGTGTATATTCTTCCAGTATATATTCATTACCTCTGAAATAAATTTAGAAAAACATTACAAATAATACCTCTCATCACCACTTCCATGCTGGTCATATTTGGGATTACATTTACCAGAGAACACGTCTGAAAAGCTGCAATGATTTATTGTTATCTGCACATCAATAGCACAGCTTTTCTAACCATTCTTAGTACTTACTGTACATTTGAAAGTAGTCAAAATACATACAAAATTAAAATGACAATGTATTTTTAAGAATTGTGGCATTATACAGAGACAGAAGTAAAAAGCTTACTGCATGACACTTCAAGATAATTTCATAAATCATTTCAGTATTCTGAAGTATATCTCAATAAAGTAGCATGTACTTTACCCCATTGTATCAATTTAAATCATATTTTCAAATAAAATATTTAATTCCAAATTCTACACTTTTTTTTGAAATCCAAAGATTCAGTTAGAAAAGATATTTATAACAAAGAATTTACAAGACAATATAGCAACAAGAAAATAATGCACTTAAATAATAATAGAAACATAACTTTTTCTTGTTTTTTTTGAGGGGGTCACACCCAGCGACGCTCAGGGGTTACCCCTAACTCTGCACTCAGAAATCACTCCTGGCAGGCATTAGGGACCACTTGGGATGTCAGGATTCGAACCACCCTCCGTCTTGAAATGGCTGCGTTCAAGGCAAACTCCCTACCACTGTGCTATCTCTCTAGCCCAGAAACATAACTTTTTATAAGAAAGTCTGTGGGGTAGTAAATTACTTGTAGAAAACCCTCCAATTGAAGGATTATTCCTAAGATTAAAGTGTCATTACTTTCTGGAGTTCATTAATCACATGTTTTCTCAGAAAAATTTAAGTTGAAAAGTTACTATGACCTAAAATAACATGTAAATACTGATAACACATTTCCCTGAACTAAAGTGATCCCAGCCAAGTCTGGGGAGGGGTTAGTAAATGACATTACTCATGTCTGATGGCTGACTAGCCACTGACTAGGGTGAGGTAGCCACATGCCACTTATGTGCCAATAGCAGGGTTCCAAGAGAACAACTTGGAAGCATTCAAGGTCTCTTGAAGCATAAGCTTAGAAATGGCGAGATGTCAATTTTATCAATTTTCTTGATTATCATTCAAGAAATCACAAGGATAAACACAATTCTAAAGGTATAAAAGTCAAGCAATGTGCCTTGGAGCAGGACTCTTTCTACACAACTTTTCATACAGGTTGTTAGTAACCCTAAATATCTTTATGAATGCACTCTCCATTCCTCCTACTACTTATTTTCTTCTTAATCTCTTGTCCTTTTACACACTATATGTTTTGACTTGATGTGCTTATTATCTTAATAATACTTAAAATATATAAAAAAAAACAGTAAAAAAACGTCAAGTCCACCGGTGGAAGGGAGGAAATGAGAATATTTGAATATGATAGGGATATGGATGGGAAAGTTATCACTAGCACTGAAACAAGGGAAATAGGAAATATGAAGTGTTAGGAGATGTAACCATAGAATGGCGCAAGAAGATGAATAGTGGAATCCAGGAGACCAATTAGGAGGCCATTGAAACAACCCTGAAAAGAAATAATACATTTGATTTTCAGATAGCAAACTCTCAATCCTTATTTTTGTCAAAATTTTACTGTAATAGTCAATTATCAGAAACTCAACATATGGATATATTATACACACTTTACCTTAAATAGCCTGTGTTTTCATAACTTAATTATTTTCTTGTCACCAAGCAACGTTTGGATTTATTTCTAGTAAGCAAGACATAGTATAAAATAATTAAAATTTTGACTCTATGTCAGTTCTTATAATTTAATCCCAATTCTATTGCATGACTTTTAAATACAAAGGATAGATAAAATTTGATATTATATTTTTTTTCAGAAATCTAAAGATTCAAGTTAGAAAAGATATCCATAATAAAGGATTCACAAGACAATATAGCAACATGAAAATCATGCACTTAAATATTAGTAAGAATATAACTTTTATAATATTTGAAATGTTAGCACAGGTAGCAAATGTAGCACATATAGCATATCATGCTTTAATAATAATTGAAATATTTATAGTAATTTATTTTGATTCACTCTTCTTTGCTTTCAGTTCAATAATTATATTTAGAAATTATCTTATATAGATACTATTTACCATACACATATTTTCTTTGTGGATCTAAAAGATATGTCAACCCCTTTACATATATATATATTTAATTTGTACAGATTTTATAAGACAAAAAATAATACACTTGCCAATATGGTTCCATGAACAGTTCTTGGAATGATTCATAATGTTAGAGCCAGGAGTAAAACTTGAGCACCAATTGTTACCTTGCCAAATAAAATATTACACTGAAAATTGATCCTGATCATAGATATTTAATAGTAAATATTATACAGTTATTTATGTTTTATTCATAACAATAGTCAAATAATTACTTAATTGGTAAAAGTGATCAAGAAAAATTTATATTGCTTGCTTTTTTATAACTCATGGTTTAATTGCAAAATTCATCATAAATACACAAGAGAACTATTCTAAAATCTGCCTGAGCAAGCAAACAGGAAAGTATCCTATTTCAAGATTCATTGGAGCAAGAATTGATAACTTACCTTGAAACCTAGCCCAATAATCATTGTCACACAATCATTTTTGTAAATTCATATTTCTATGTATTTATTATTAATTAAATAGACAATAGTTATATAATAGAGAAAGAAAAAGGAGAGGTGTATCCCATATGATGCTCAGACGACTGAGGGGCATTTTCTGGATATTTTTTGCCAACCAAGCTAACATCTCAACTCAAATTTTACAAGATGTGAGGCTGCTTTGATCTTACAGCACCAGGAATTATTTAGAGGTCAAATATGCAGTGCTTAGCAGCTTCAGAGCTGCATTTAGTGATGATCACGAGACCTTGAGGAGCCATGCATTGAATGGAGTAGACCACATGCAAAGACTACACCTTAACTCCTATATTCCTAGTCTATTTGTCTGTCTCTATATAGCTAATTAAACCCACAATTTCATTTGCGTGACAAATGTAAGAGTATGCCCTATGAAAAGCATGATTGATACATAAAGATTCAAAATGATTGTCTTGTGTGAACAGAAAGGGAAATAATTTTCTGATTTGTCTGTCATGTGTTAGACTATTATGTGGTACTTTTGAACTTTTCACAGAAATTAATGTAAGTTTAAACAGTTAAGTAATTTGTGGCAGGTCACAGCTAAAACATTGTTTAGCATGGATTAGAGCAAAGAAGTAACTAATGACAGTACCTATAATTTTCAAATATGCTATAATACTTACTTTGGATAATTCAAAAACCAAAGACAGCAATAAGTATCTTTGTATGTCTTTTATGAAACCATTAAAACTAAATTTTTAAAGAAGCAAGAGCTATAGCACCGTAGGTAAGACAAATTTGCCTTGCATGCGGCCGACCCCGAACCTACCCGAGTTCAATCTATGGCATCCCATATGGTCTCCTGAAACTGCCAGAAGCTCAGATTTCTGAGCAGAGAGGAGAGCCAGAAGTGACCCCTGAGCTCCGCCAGGAACAAAAACAAATAAAAAACAACCCAAGATTTACATTCACACCTTAAGGTTTATATTTAAAAACATCCCAGACTACTTCAATTCTAGGTTCCACACTTCTCAAGCCCCTCAGGTATCATAGCTTACATGCAAAAAAATATATATAAATATGATGCTCCAAAGTTTGACCATAAAAGCTGAAAAATGACTCTAACCGCTGATAACAATCATCTGAATGATGACAAAGTGGAGTAAGACCAGCTGTTTAAATTATCAGCTTAGAGGAAGTTGGTAAATCAGATGGTTGTATTTTTCCCCACTTCACCCACATCTGAGTGAATAATCCTCATAACATAATGAATCCTTGTATGGTTCACTTGTTTGTCTTGAGTACAGAATTTAGCTAAATTTTATCACTATACCCTTGTACAATAGTTGATTTCCACAATCATAAGAATCTTATTGAAAGAGGCAATCAAATATAAAAATGTCTAAAGTCAAACAAATGACCAAGCCTGGGGAAAGACACAGAAACTATACTTGGCCTTTATCTTTTCTAGGTAAAAAATATCGTATCTGATATGTTTTAGGCTACTGGTATTCAATTGCTGATATGTGCACCAGTTATGATCTTCAGGTGTAAAATTTTTGAAAACACTTGCTTTAGAATACCACTTATAAGATTTTATATGATGTCAATATTTTATCTATATCAAAATGATCTCCCAGGAAATTATGGTGTCCAGTAAAGGTGGAAAACCATGGGTCATACAACGATTTTGTTTCATTACATTGTATCCATTTTTAACTTTCACCAGAAACAAAATTTTATGAACATAAAGCTTTATTTCTGTTTATGAACCAATTTGGGGCATAGTGCTCATAATATCCTACAATGATAAAAATATATTGTTTTATCTTGTTTTTCTTCTTGTCACTTTATATTTGCACTAAAAAGCTTTTTCTATTATCTCTAAAATATGTGTGTGCTTTCTACCTTTAAATCTATAATAAGCAATTCTTGATAATCATTTTAGTCTATGAGTTGAGGTTTTTCTTATGTAAATTATACTGTTAAGTTATGTATTATAGCATAGCACTTATAAGAAGCTCTCAATCTCCTAGTCATAAATGCCTTTATAGTGAACATAATAAGAGTAAATGTATCTACTGCTAGACTACTGGAATATTAAGTATTGCATATTTTGTTAGAATAAAAATGGAAAAAGACATCTCAGAATGATTTATAGCTTCCCTTTAAGCTTAAGATATTAGAATATTCAAAGAGTCACATTTTGACAAACTGCTTTTCTGTTTGTTTTTGTTTTTTTGGGGGCTACACTTAGAAGTGCTCAGAGGTCACTCCTGGCTGAGCACTCAGGGCTATTCCTGGTAGTGCTTGGGTGAACATAGGAGATGCTGGGGATTGAACCAAGGGATGCAAGGCAAATGCAAGCAAGGCAAATGCCCTACTCACTGTGCCCCAAATATTTTTTTTTTTGGTTTTTGGGCCACACCCAGTGACACTCAGGGGTTACTCCTGGCTATGCGCTCAGAAGTCGCCCCTGGCCTGGGGGACCATATGGGGCACGGGGGGATCGAACCGCGGTCCGTCCAAGGCTAGCGCGGTAAGGCAGGCACCTTACCTCCAGCGCCACCACCTGGCCCCTCAAATATTTTTTGTATTGATTTGCAAATTATCTGAAATCATCTGCTCACACACTTGATTTAATATTCAGTATGTGTGATGTTATACTGAAGTATTCTGTTCAGAAATATTACCGCATAAAAATATGTGAGACATAATTTCCTTGTATGTTGGTTCTGTTATGATTGCTATTAAGAAGTAGAACGGAGACTTCATGAATATGCCTTGAGGTATAACACATGTATTACACATGCTAAGCTCTTGAATGGATCCTTAGAACTACATGCTTTCCCCATAACTCTGAATATAGTCCTGGTCGTCTCCAAGTCTGACAGGTATGGGCTCCATAACAACTAAAATGATTTAGGTATCATAACCTAAAGCTTACTTATTAGTTACTATTACTACATATATCTTTTTTTTGGGGGGTTGGGTCACACCCAGCAGCGCTCAGAGGTATTTTCTGACTCTATGCTCAGAAATCACTCCTGGCAGGTTCGGGGACCATATGCGATGCCAGGATTCGAACCACCATCTTTCTGCTTGCAAGGCAAACACCTTACCTCCATGCTATCTCTCCGGCCCCACTACATATGTCTTGTTATAGTACATATAATATATATGTCTCTTCTATATTTTAGTGGTTTTATATATGGTGGTGACTAGGAAGTAAAACTTAGTTTATAACTCCTTTAAACATGAAAAAGAGGTATAGTTCAGATATTGCACTATGTATCAAAAGACATAATATTATTTATTATACAGCTTTTGCTTTTACATTTATAAAAATAACTTTTAAAAACATTTTCAATTTTTTATTTAAAAAAACCCTAGTTACAGAGCTCTAGGCATTTGATGTTTCAACACCAAATTCACCGTGAGTTTGTTTCTTTAAACACTTGAGGGCTTAAAACTCCTTGAATAGATACATTAGCACTAAGAGAAATAAAAATGTTGACAGACACTACATTCCCCGATTTAAAACTATGTTATAAGGCTATATGTATCAAAACTCTGATGTTGGGTATAAGAAAACTCTCAGAATAAATTAATAAAATTGAAAACTCATTAGGCAAATTGTAATTTATACAAACAGTTAATGAAAAGCAAAAGAGCTAGTATATTAAGTGGAAGAAGAAAAGCCTCTTTAAATAGGGCTGGAAAAATTGAAAAGTTATATGCAAAAAATGAAACATTACTCCATCTTATATCCTAGACAAAGTTTAATTCAAAAATAATTAATGACCTTTGATATAAGACACAAAATGCATGAGGAACATAAGAAATATCTCTGATATAGATCACAGAAAATTACTCAACTCTATTTGTAAATAAAACAAAAAATCAAATTGGACAGTAGCAAACTAAAAATTTCTGCACCACAAAAGAAATTATTACTAAAATTAAAAGACATTATACTGAATGTGACAATATATGTACACCACATACATTTAATCAAGGGCTCATATTCAAAATATATAAGTGGCCGGAGAGACAGCACAGCGATGTTTGCCTTGCAAGCAGCCGATCCAAGACCTAAGGTGGTTGGTTCGAATCCAGGTGTCCCATATGGTCCCCCATGCCTGCCAGGAGCTATTTCTGAGCAGATAGTCACGAGTAACCCCTGAGCACCGCCGGATGTGACCCAAAAACAAAAACAAAAAATCAAAATATATAAAGTACTGATAAATCTCAATAACAGCAAAATAAAGTAAGCAACCTCTTCAAAATTGTGAAGAAAGGGTAACATTTTCTCCATTTGTATTCAAGAAGGCAAAGAGGGTAAATAAGTATATGAAAGTGTTGATCACTTATGATCCCAGAAATGCAAATCAAAACAAGAACAAGATATAATCTCACACCAATAAAAATGATGTAAATTATTATATAATGTAAATTATTATAGTTTAGAGTAAATCACTGCTGGCAGAATCAGTGAAAAGCAAGCCCTCATTCCCTAATGGTAGAAATGTCTGATTCAGCTTCTATGTAAAATATTATGGAAACATCTCAGGAAATTACAAATAGAATTTGTAAACAACCCAAGAATTTCACTTCTTGGCTTCATCTCAATAACAAAAAACATAATTTTAATACACAGAGAGACCTATGCTCATAGAAATCCTATTTGCAATAGCCAATATTGGAAACAACCCAGACATCCAACAACAAATGAGTGGATAAAGAAATAAGTGTTGTATATATACAGTGGAATATTATTCAGCTATAAGATAAAATATTGCTTCTGCTACAAGTCGGATAAAATTACATAGTGAAATAAGTCAGAGAGGATTACAAGTGTCAGAAGATCTCACACACATGTGGTATGCAGAGAAACAGAACAAGAAATTGGAGTGTTCAGTGAAAATAAACCTGAGTACTTTGACAACAGAACTAAAGTGAGAAGGAAGTGACCTTAGTAGAAGTAATTGACGTCAGGACAGTGAGGGAGTTCTTTCTCATTTTGTTGCTAGTTATGGTACAGTAGTTTTATATGCCAAAAATAATAACATTATTATAAACTTGTTACCTAAGTAACAATAAAATGCTATTTAAAAATTTAGTGTTAAAAGAAGTGTTTAATAATGAAGTTTGAATGAGCTCTACATTGAGTTAAAAGTGTTGTGTAAATGTTTCTTGGTTTTCATAATTTTATTTACATAGGGGGCCGGGCAGTGGCGCTGGAGGTAAGGTGTCTGCCTTGCCAGTGCTAGCCTAGGACAGACCGCGGTTCGATCCCCTGGTTTCCCATATGGTCCCCCAAGCCAGGAGTGACTTCTGAGTGCATAGCCAGGAGTAACCCCTGAGCGTCACTGGGTGTGGCCCCCCCAAATTTTTTATTTACATAAAATGTTAGCATCAGGAGAAACTGAATGAAAAACATACTTTAGTACTTTCATGACCACTGTGAGTACATTGTTATTACTTAATAATTATAATTATTATTTCATTATAATTATTTGTTTTGGGGGACACACTAAGAGGTGCTTAGAACTTATATCTAGCTCTACACTGATGGTGGGGCTGAGGGGAATGTATAGGTGCTAGTAATGGAACCTCGGTCAGCTATGTGAGTGCAATCATATGCCTTACCCATTGTACAACTGCTCTTGTACCCTAAAATTACAAGTTTAAAAAGTTTTGTTACTAGAAAAATTAAAGAAACAACAAATATTATATTTTACTAAAAGAATCTGAGTTGCATTAAAATAAAGCTTCATTTGGCTTTCCGTTCAAAATTATTATTTTTAATAATTTTAAATGAATTACTGCGAGATATACAGTTACAAAGTTGTTCATGATTGAGTTCCTGTCATACAATATTCCAACAGCCATTTGTTTATCAGTGCGCATTTCTCTCCTGTCTGTCTCTATGACATTTTTCTTTTCTTTTCCTTTCTCATTTCTCTTTCTCTTTCTCTGTCAGCCCTACCTCCTTGCCTTTTTAAGTACAATGGTTTGCACTAATATTACTGAAGGGGTATTGTGCATTTCATTTTACCTACTTACAGCACCCAGTTCTGGTAAAGAGTGATAATTTCAAACTATGATTGTCTATGCTTTAATTGCAATTGCACTGCGCCCACCCCTTTGTGGTAAGCTTCTACCATTTACTAGTCAGTCATCCTGGCATTTACCTCTCATTCATATTAATATAATACTATTTTTATATCCTACAAATAAGTGAAAACATTCTACCCCACTCACTCTTACTCATTTCACTCAACATACCACATACCCACTCATGTACATAGAGTTATAAACAAAATATAGGTCAATATTATTCTCAATCTTTTGATAATAATTTAAATTGCCCAGCACCCTTCAAAATAAGAATTTAAATGGACACAGCATGTATTGTAAATTTAATTTGTAATGAAAAATTTTAAGTAAAAAGAAGTCTAAAATGATATTACTTATATGTGGTACTTAGAATATCTGCATGAAGAAATGCAATGATTTAAATATTTAAATAGGGGTTTTTGAGAACAGTCTAGGCCTCAGAGAAAAGCTAGGAGAAGGAAAGATATTGAGTGGAGAGGGAGAAATAAAAATATGAAAAGATGGGGGTCAGGGCCAAGAGGTCTCAGGTGCATTCGTGGTGTTAAAAAAAGACAGAATTAAATGTACAAGCCAGAGTCAACAAAAAAATGAAATCCTGAGACCCAAAATTTAACAAACTAAATTAAAAATGGATCTACTATGTGTTCAGTCTAAGGTCAGAGGGTGGTGGCATGGGATGCACTTCTGGGAATATTGGTAGAGGGAGGTTGATAGTAGTGATAGGATTGGTCCTGAAACATTGTATGTCTGAAGAACTTCGTAAATAACAATGATTTCATTAAAATGTCTTTTAAAAAGTCTGGAGAGATAGTAAAGCAGGTAAGACACTTGCCTTGCATGTGGTTGGCCAAGGTTCAATTCTGAGTACTCAATTTTCCTTGAGTCTACCAAGAGTGATTGTTTATGGCAGTTTGTGATAATTTTCTTTTATATCAGAGCAACATTTATGAAAAATATTTATAGTCTAGTACGCTATTTTCTGAAAGATGCTTTTGTTTACAGTTTTTTTCAGAATTTGAATAGGAAAGATTAATATAATTTCTTCTTCAGATATTCCTAATGAGCCAAAACCCTCAACTATGGGTGAATGTCTTAAAGCCTGGATTTTCCTTTGAAGTCAAGTCATTGAGATATTCAAATAAAACAATAAAATAACCCATAAATTAAATAGAGTAATTATAAGCTAAAACTATATTTTGAAACTTAATATTTACCACAAATACTCATTTTAGTTATTGGTAAATTGTGTCTCAACTTTATGTTAAGGCATAACTTACAACTTTAGCAATACAGACTTGTTCAATGTCTCTAACACTGCAGTTTTTCAGTAAAATACTTATGCAGTTTGTTTTTGTATACAATTAAAAGTAGCTACTATTTGGGAAACTGTTATTTTAAATTTCTGTGGCATTTTGTTTTCTCAACTACCTTGGATAGTATTATAAATCTATTTAAATTGTGAGTACATTTTATGAATTTTGTATAACTTGGAAAGTAAATATAAAATAAATATAAAAATGGGTATGTTGCCTTTCATGCAAAAGGTCATCAGTTCGAATCCCAGTGCCCCATATGGTCCCCCGTGCCTGCCAGGAGCAATTTCTGAGCATGGAGCCAGGAGTAACCCCTGAGCACTGCCGGGTGTGACCCAAAAACCAAAAAAAAAAATGGGTATGTTAAACTTACTTGCTTGTTTTGCCTTGTTTGGTGGTCACACCTGGCAATGCTTAGGGGATACTTCTAGATATATACTTAGAAATATTTCTGGTGGTGTTCACGGAACATACAGATACCTAGGATCAAACCTGGGTTGGTGATATACAAGTTCATAACACTTGCAGTATCTCTCAGACACCTCATTAAATTTTCTTATAACACTACTTTTCTTTAGATACAGTTGAGTTAGCTTATGATTGTCTAGTAGATGTATAAGATGATTACATTTATATTTTGGAAGTATTAATGAAATGCATTAAAATGTTACATCTATGACACAACATTTGCATTTACCAAAATAATTCACTAGTCTATACTATTTCCTTGTTACAAATCTTCAAATAAGATCACATATAAAAACTATACATGAGCACATAGAACAAGATTAAAGGAAGCAACTCTAGTTCTTTTTTCTCACCTTTCGAATCAATGGGCTAATTTGGCTCATTTAAAATCTACTGTTTAAATGCCAGAGTATAAAGTGCCATGGGGATTAGAGATATGAACTCTACATGAAGCAAGCTCTAGCTATTTGAAACCTATTAATTTATTCTCAAAAATGAACATGCAGAGCTGAATGTGCATATATCCTGACTACCAGTAAAATCCGGAGTCCTCAGAATAGATTCTGGACAGAATTCAATGTCTAGTCAAGCATTTCAATGATAAATGTGTTAATTTGGTGCAATATATATTTGAACAGGTATCACAACTGCAGCAATTATGTAGAGAATTTAGAAAAAATACTTATTTTACTGCTTGGAATTTCTAGGTCATGGTAAAAATAACAAAAGTAGATCAATTGGAGTGGCTTTATTATTATTTTAGAAAAATGCATTCCACATTATTTCCTTAGGTCCTTTCATCTAGCCTTGGATTTCCTGGGCCATATGCTCATCTCTAAAACGATCACACTCATTTTCTATATCTGTACCTTTGCTTTTCCTATTTCTTTGGAGAATACTCAACCCCTTTACCTCTGATTATTTCCAGCTGTCAACATTTGATTTTTATACTTTGTTGAAGTCGTTCAAATATTATAACCCGAGGATTAGAGTTTGTGTAGTGTTCTGGAAAGTATAGTGGATTGGGAATTATAGATCTAATTTCTGATATTTCCTGTCAAAAAATGCACACCATGGCTTACCAGATGTTCAAGCCCTGTGGGCCTCAGTTTCTACAATTGTCAATTGAAGTGTTTACACTTGATAGATTCTAAAATGCCTTCCAGTTTTGTTTTGAAGCTTCAGTTTTGTGACGATACTCTTAAACTCTACTTTTATTTATTTCCAAACAGCAACTACTTGTGTGAAAATAAATTATTAATTCCTATTAGAATAATTTCAGCTTGTTTTTGTTCATGAAGAAGAACCAACAATAAAATCTATAAATATTAAATGCATATATATTTTATAGTGAGAATTTAGTGGAATCATAAACACTTAAAATAACAGTGTTTGAGTAATCCAAGTAATCTGTGAAAGCTTTTATGCACTTTGAATTGGGAAATCAAAGCTGAAAAATAAAACAGAGTTTCTCAAGAAGGAAGTAATGAGCACTCAAAAGAGGGAAAGAGTGTGTGGTCATAATAGATGACAGAGGGAAGAACCGCACTGGGCAGGTGGTGTTGGAGAAGAAGATAAGAAAAAGGAAGATGAGATCATGGCAAAAGGGACACTTGGCTAATCAAATGCCTAGTCATCAAAATAAATAGTAAAAGAAGAGTGACATGGATTTTCCATTAACTATGGTAGCATTTTGAAAAAGAACAGTGCCTTATGACCTATCAGATCACTCCTAAGACTGATCTTATTACCCTGTTACCTAGGGGAACCAGGGCATGGTGACACCAGATACAAACTTCCCAACTGTCTCTTATGTCACCTGTCATTCTCAAATAAATGATTTTTAGCTATTCCTAAACTACAGACAGATTATTTCACTTAAAAAACAGAGAGATATATAATTCTTTCAAGTGGCATTTTCAAAAATGGTTGTTACAGACCCTTACCTTCCTTTTATTCATTTGATTAAAGAAAAATATCCAGGGAACACTGAGTAATATGTTTTCTGTAAGGGGTGGTTAGCCAAGTAAGTTTGGGAGACTCTGCTTTAAAACATTAAAAAGTCATCACTGTAATATTTTGGAATTAAGTGCACGATAAAACATTTCTAATAGTATTGTAAATCACAAAATCTTAACCAATAAGATTTAAAAAAAATTCAGGGCCTGAGAAGACTCAAAGTATGGGAGCCCATGTTTTGCACTGCAAGGGGATGACTGCAGATTCCCAGCAGTTCATGTTCTCCTAAGCACAGCTGGATAAACCACAAGCAATGCTCTGGGAATAAAAAATTTAAAACTATTTGCAAAGCTATTATCAAGTATTTTATTCCCACTTCATGCTCTTTTTCAAAAAGCATGGGCAGGACTTTGAAACTTGGTAGTGTCAGATTGCATTTATAAAGAAATTTGTAATCAAGCTTAAAACATTGTAATGCACAGTAAGATACAATCACACATCACATTTCCATTCTTGTAAGTTAATGTCCATGAGTTCTGATTGGAGACTTATTAAATGAGAACCTACAGTTCCCACCCACATTCTGTTTTCCTTCTTCCATGTTCTTCCCAGGCCCACCCAACCTCCCACCCCCAGCCAACGTCAGGCAAATGTTTCTAGAGAATAACTATTTTCCAGGTGCTTAGATTTAGCTAACATGCTATCACTCAGTGAAGTAGTCAAGAGACCTACACAAAGTGGAAATGAGATGAGATGCCAGGTAAGAAATTATCTTCCGATTCATAATAACAATAAAAGCTGATGGTAGTGGTGGCAGTGATGATGTTGTAGCAGTGCCATGTACTATGGTAAGTAAAAAGTTGTTTAAGGATTTAAATTCCTCCACAGGAATCTTTCTGCAACTTCCTTCATGTAGCTTATAACCAGGTTAAAAAAAAAAACTTCCTTTTCCTTAAGCCTTTTCCTGACTGCAAAAATTCATAACAAAGGAAACACAATTTATGACTATATTACTTTGTATATTTAGCATCAAATAGATACTCAATATCAAAATCAGTTAAACTATTTTCCTCTTAAACCTTCAATTACAAAGAAGTGAGTTTATATCCCATAATTCTAGCAAATGAATTTTATTTAAAATTTCTACTAGTGTTTATATGTGTTATTATATATATATATATATATATATATATATATATATAATTGAGAAGAGATTTTATAATGCTGGAGTCCTTTGGCATACTTCCTGGAAGTTTCAATAATGACTATAGTTGCTTTTAATTGCCTTCAACACACTTACATGAATGCTACATTCAGTTGAATTATTTCCTGGATTCCCTCTAATTAATGATAGCAGCTGTTTTAAGGCCTGTGCTGATTAACAGTTGCAAGACAGCTAAATGCCTAGTACCAGAAAAGCTCTCAAAGCTTACGTATGTTCATCCACATAATTTTGTCTTTAAAGCATCAACATTTCAAAAAGGATTGTCTATTTTTAGTTAATTATATTATTTGTTTATATAACTCAAAGGGTTTTATCCTAACAAACTGAAAGATCATTTCAATATATTTAATAAATATCCTAATAGATATTACAGAAATTCGATATGTCAAAAGATTTCATAATACTTGAAGAAAAACACAAGGAAATATCAGAATAAATATTTATACTTAATTCCTTGTCCTAGTTCGAAAATATAAAAGAACTTTAGTACAGTAATTAGTTCAACTATACTAAATGATTGAACTCACTGCTTCAACTAGATAAATTCGGAAGAAGTAACTATACATACTTGTTGATATCTAATTACTTTTAACCAAAATTGCAAGATGGTGTATCATCCTTTTGTTCAGTTCAAATGTCCACAAGTAAATAGCACTTTCCATAGCTAAAAAATATATTTTGTCCATT
>PVKC010023373.1:0-17380 GCA_004027635.1 Crocidura indochinensis
GCGGGGCTCACCAGCTGGTCCCAGGAGTGCTGGCGTCAGGCGGGAGGAATGGGGGCTCAGTTATCGGTCCCGGGCTCACTGGCAACCATGCAGCAGCTCGGGCAGAAGGGAGGAAGGGGGTTGCTCACCTCTCCTGTTGGTCCCGGGCTCGTTGGCGACCATGCCACGGCTTGGGCAGGGGAGTAAGGGGGTGCTCACCTCACCTGTCAGTCCTGGACTCTCTTGGCGACCACGCTACCCAAGGGGTGGAAGGGGGGTGCTCACCTCACCTGTTGGTCCCGGACTCACTGGCGACCACGGGGAGGAAGTGGAATGCTCACCTCTCCTGTCGGTCCTGGACTCACTGGCAACCACGGGGAGGAAGGGGGGTGCTCACCTTTCCTGTTGGTCCCGGGCTTGCTGGCGACCACGCCGCCGGAGGGGAGGAAGGGGGGTGCTCACCTCACCTGTTGGTCCCGGACTCACTGGCGACCATGGAGAGGAAGGGGGGTGCTCACCTCTCCTGTCGGTCCTGAGCTCGCTGTCGACCACTTTTTTTTCCATTCTTATGGCTTGCTCTTTGTTAAGTAAATAAAACTTTCTGTCTTAAAATTTTGGAAATTGATATTTGAATAATGCTGAAGTGAGGTGCTTGGGCAAACTTTTTTACCCTTCCCTCTTGTACAATTCTTTAGCTTAAGAATTGTAGTTATTTTTGGTTAATCCATAGACTCTCTTCTTTAAGAGAACAACTATAACTCTCACAAAAATATTTGTATACTAATTTCTTTCTTTTTATGCTCTTGAGATTTAGTGTTCTGGATTTACTTTCTTGAATCTCTTTTATGAAGTTAGAATATAGATATGCTTTTCTTTTACTCTCTTACTTAGGACTTCATTTTCATTGTATCCAGGTGAATTATGTTTCTTTTTGGGGGGTTCTTTTGTTTTGGTTTTGGTTTTGGTTTTTGGGTCACACTGGTGACTAAGCTGTTACTCCTGGGTATGCACTCAGGAAACTATATGAGATGTTGGCAGATTTAAACACGGTCTGTTCTAGGTTAACAATCACAGGGCAAACTCCCTACCGCTTACACCACAGTTCTGGTTCCTTTTGTCTTCTGCATATTATATATTAATTTGTCAGATTGTAACTTTTTAATAATTTGTGAATTTTAGCTCTTGTTTACAACAAGCAAGAGGACACATGTCATAATAAATACTTGAAAAGCAAAATAATTATTTTGTTAAACTGGGCCTTATATTACTGTGTTGAGCGACTACTCCTGTGTTTGTGCTTGAGTGCTGACTGTTGGTGTTCAAATAGAACTAATAGTGCCAGGGTTGGTCAACTGCAAGGAAAATGAAGTTCTCTGAACTACCTTTCTGAATTAAGATTTCTAACTCAAGGTTCAAATAACAGGTCTTTCCTTTCAATGTGCTGCTCTATTCCATGGGCAGAAAAATCGAATTATATATTTCTGTTATACTCCTCAAAT
This sequence comes from Crocidura indochinensis, assembly GCA_004027635.1. Classification (NCBI taxonomy): domain Eukaryota; kingdom Metazoa; phylum Chordata; class Mammalia; order Eulipotyphla; family Soricidae; genus Crocidura; species Crocidura indochinensis. Next base: position 1,479 of record PVKC010023373.1, read on the forward strand.
TTTTCCAATCTTGAAGTTTCCTAATAGTTTTATGTTCATGTGTTAATTTCTGTGTTGTTATGAGAAAAACCTATCTTAATGCATTTTAAGGTAAAGGTTATTGATAAAAAAAAATTTTGAAAGCTAATAATTTGGTGGGAATGCTTATATTTTTGGCTTTAAGAAGAACAAAGTCTAGCTGAAAAAATTGATTTGCATTGAATTATTTATTTGGAGTGTCATTGCTATTGGATGATTTTAAAGAATAAATTTCTTCCAGAACGGTGGCACAAGCAGTAAGGCGTGTGCCTTGCGAGCACTAGCCTAGGATGGACCATGGCTCAATCCCCTGGCATCCCATATGGTCTACCGAGCCAGGAGCAATTTCTGACCTCATAACATGGAGTAGCCCCTGAGCATCATCAAGTATGGCCCCAAAACCAAAATGAAAAAAGAAAACAAAAAATAAAGAATAAATTTCTAATGGAAATATGAAGAGAAAGAAATCCTCATAGTAATGAGCAATCTTATCTAATGCCAATAGTTTATTCTATTACTAAATATAATAATTTTGCTAAGTCTTCATTACATATAGCATTTTATTAAGTAAATCTCAGAGTATATACATAATATTCTTTTACTTCTTTTATTTATTGTTTTTTTGGTTTTCGTTTTTGGTTACACCAGGAGGCACTCAGGTGTTATGCCAGGCTCTGTGCTTGAAAATTGCTTCTGGCAGGCTCAGGAGGTCAAATGAATGCAGAAATATGAATCACTGTCCTGGGTCTGCAGAATGCAAGGCAAATGCCCTACTGCTGTGCTATTTATATGGCTCCCTTATAGTCCTACTGTTTTTCTAAACAACTCTAAACAAGTTGTTAATGCTATAATGAGTTACCTTGAACCCATTTAAATACATATTTATCTCTCATCTTTGATATGTAGCAACTCATTTAAGTTGCAAGTATTTTAGGATTTTTTAATATTCGGCATATTTATAAGTCAAATATCTTTAATATCATGTTATGAAATAATCGGTCTCCAGGAAAGGTTCACTGATGGAGGAAGGTAAGACGAGTTCTCTCCCCTCCAGCTCGATGAACACGTCTACCACCCAGTAACCAGCGGTTCTGAGGTGAATCGGCGGGTAAACAACTCACGGAGAGTCAGACTTGTGGAAATATCAGCTTTATTCGGTGGAAAGAACTGAGGTCCAATGACTCAGCATCAGTTCCAACCAAAAAAGCCCCAAGCCTTCCACAGACCCCTGCTTTATACACAAGAATCAGGTACCACCTTAAGGTAGGGGCAGAATGCCAGGTCACACCCTAGGGTAGGGTCAATAACATACTAATCCCAAGAAATGTTTACATATACAACAATTCTGCTAGGTTACACCCTAGAGTAGGGTCCAATCACTGATCAGGGTAGGGTCAGAGATGTCCATAAATAACAATTCCAGATCATGATAAGATTAGAAATGTTTACATATGCAACAATGTTATTTATGAAAAATAACTCATGGCTTAATTATAACTATTTAAATAAAATGAACTTTTACAAACTTTTGTTGATATGGTATACTACATTGATTGTCTTGCATATGTTAAACCATCCTTGAATCTCTAAAATGAATCCTATTTGATTATGGTGCATGGCCTTTTTGATGAGAAGTTGGGTCCTATTTGCTAGGAATTTTTGAGGATCATTGCTTCTTTATTCATCAGAGATATTGATCTGTAGTTCCTTTGTATTTTGGTATCTTTTTCTGCTTTTGGTATCAAGGTGATGTTACCTTTATAAAAACCATTTGGGAGTGTTTCTGTTTCTTCAATTTCTTGAAAGAGCCTGAAAATGATTGTCAGAGGGTCCAATTGAATGGTTTAAAAGAATTTGCTAGTGAATCATTCTGGGCCAAAGATTTTGTTTTGGGGAAGTATTTTGATTACCATTTTAATTTTCTCAATAGTAATCAGTCTGTTCAGATATTCTAGGAACATCTTGGTTCAACCAGGAAGGAAATGAGACCAAGAATTTATCTATTTCTTCCATTTTCTCTTTTTTATATAAAAATCTTTATATAAACACTTTGATTGTGGTTGGGATTCAGTCATATAAAAACACACCCCTTCATCAGTGCAACATTCCCATCACCAATGTCCCAACTCTATCTCCTCCCCATACCACCCCTGCCTGTACTCTAGACAGGCTTTCTATTTTCCTTATTCATACACATTGTCATGATAATTCTCAATGTAGTTATTTCTCTAACTGCACTCATTACTCTTTGTAGTGAGCTTCATATACTGAGCTGGAACTTCCAGCCCTTCTGACTTTTGTCTCTAAAATTTATTGCAAGAATGTCTTTTATATTTCTTAAAATCTATAGATGAGTGACACTAATCTGCGTATCAATCTCTCACTCTGACTTATTTCAATCGGCATAATAGATTCCATGTATATCCATGTAAAGGAAATTTTCATGATTTTATCTCTCCTGAAGACTGTATAATATTCTATTGTGCGTATACCACAGGTTTTTTAGCCATTCATCTGTTTAAGGACATCTTGGTTATTTCCAGAGTCTGGCCAATGAAATTAGCACTGCAATGAATATAGGTGTAAGGAGGGGATTTTGTATTGTATTTTTGTGTTCCTAGGATATATTCCTAGGAGTGGTATAGCTGGATCACATATGAAGGTCAATTTCCAGTTTTTGGAGGAATCTCCATATCGCTTTCCATAAAAGTTGGACTAGATGGCATTCCCACCAGCAGTGGATAAGAGTTCCTTTCTCTCCACATCACCTCCAACACTGCTTCTTTTCATTCTTTGTGATGTGTGTCAATCTCTGGTGTCATATGGCACCTCATAGTTGTTTTGATTTGCATCTCCCTGATGACTAGTGATGTGGAGCATTTTTTTATGTGCCTTTTGGCCATTTGTATTTTTTTTCTTTTTTTTCTTTTTTTTTTTGGGCCACACCCAGTGACGCTCAGGGGTTATTCCTGGCTATGCGCTCAGAAGTCGCTCCTGGCAGGCACGGGGGACCATATGGGAACCGGGGGATCGAACCGTGGTCTGTCCAAGGCTAGCGCGGTAAGGCAGGCACCTTACCTGTAGCGCTACCGCCCGGCCCCCGGCCATTTGTATTTTTTTGTCAAAATGTTTGTCCATTTCTTCTCCCCATTTTTTGATGGGATTAGATTTTTTGGGGTAAAGTTTGGTCAATGTTTTGTATATTTTTGGATATTACCCCCTTATCTCATTGTTATTGGATCAATAGTTTCGCCCACTCAGTGGGTGGTTCTTGTATTCTGGGTGCTATTTCCTTTGAGGTGTTTATCTCTGCTTCTACTTTTTTGGAGAGTGCAGTTTCCTCCTTGAAGATGCCTTTAGTCTCAATGTCATGGAGTATTTTACCTTCATGTTATTCTATATACCTTATGGTATCAGGTCTGATATCAAGGTCATTAATCGAATTGGATTTTACCTTCATACATAATGGTACATGATGTGAGCTGGGAGTCTAAGTTCACTTTTATTGCAAGTGGCTAACCACTTGTGCCAATACCACTTGTTTAAGAGACTTTCCTTGCTCCATTTAGGACTTCTTGCTCCTTTATCAAAAATTAGGTGATTGAATGTCTTGGGAACATTCTCTGAGTACTCAAGCCTATTCCACTGATCTGAGGGTCTGTCTTTATTCCAATACCATGCTGTTTTGATAACTATTGCTTTGTAATACTGTTTACAGTTGGGGAAAGTAATGCCTCCCATATTTCTTTTCCCAATGATTGTTTTAGCTATTTGAGGGTGTTTATTGTTCCAAGTGAATTTCAAAAGTGTTTGATCCACTTCTTTGAAGAATGTCATGGGTATCTTTAGAGGGATAACGTTAAATCTGTATAATGTTTTGGGGAGTATTGTTTTTTAATTATATTAATCCTGCCAATTTATGAGCAGCATAAGTATTTCCATTTCCGTGTATCCTCTCTATTCTTGGAGCATGGTTTATAATTTTCTTTGTATAGGTCCTTCATGTCTTTGGTCAAGTTGACTCCAAGGCATTTGATTTTGTATGGCATTATTGTGAATGGGGTTATTTTCTTAATGACCATTTCTTCCCTATTATTATTGGTGTATGGAAAGGCCATTGATTTTTGTGTGTTAATTTTGTAACCTGCCACTTTGCTATATGAGTCTATTGCTTTTAGAAGCTTTTTGGTAGAGTCTTTAGGGTTTTCTAAGTAGTGTATCATGTCATCTGTAAACAGTGATGTGGCCCACCAAGGACCCCGACCAGCGGGTAAAGCTGGGGACCACGTCAGTAATTCACAGTTCTCGAAGAGGAATCCGGCCTGAAATAGAAGAGGGACTGGGAAGTAAAGGGACTCGAGACGAAGTTTTCTGATCAGGAGTCCATTTAATTAAGGGAAAAATAAACCTTTTATAGACAATGCAAAACAAAGAGAGTAGGGACGAGGCGCAGTAGGAATGGCTGTAACTTTCCACGGGAACATCTTGATTTTCCAAGGTTAATAAGATTATCATCAGTCAAGAGATCCACATTATCTTTGAGCAACAAAATACAAAATCTAATCTCAGCTTGGGCCTTTTGACCCCTGTCTTTACAAGGACATCTTGGAGACTGGTGACTCCCTAGCTCTAGGCTATTTCTATTTCTTTGGGTCCAAGGGCAAAAAGGCCATAATCTGCTCACTTAAGCACTTTGGCTCAGACTTTCAGAGTCTCCATTTGATTAGTGAGAGGGCTTTTTAATTACTCCAGACAGTCCCCAACACAGTGAGAATTTGACTTCTTCCTTTCCTATCTGGATTCCCTTGATATCTTTTTCTTGCCTAATTGCTATAGCAAGTACTTCCATTACTATGTTGAATAGGAGTGTTGAGAGAAGACAGCCTTGTCTTGTACTAATATTTAGAAGGAAGGCTTTTAATTTTTCTACTTTGAGATAATATTTGCCATTGGCTTGTGGTAGATGGCCTTGACTAGAGTGAGAAAGGTTCCTTTCATTCCCATCTTGCTGAGAGTTTTTATCAAGAATGGGTGTTTGACCTTTTCAAATGCTTTCTCTGCTTCTATTGAGAGAATCATGTGATTTTTATTATTTTTGTTGTTGACGTTGTGTATTATGTTGATATATTTATGGATATTAAACCATCCTTGCATTCCTGGGGTAAAACCTATTTGATCATAGTGAATGATATTCTTGACGAGGCATTGGATCCTATTTGACAGGATATTTGTTGAGGATCTTTGCATCTGTGTTCATCAGGAATATTGGTCTATAATTTTCTTTTTTTGGCAGTACCTCTCTCTGGTTTTGGTATCAAGGTGATTTTGGCTTCACAAAAGCTGTTTTGAAGTGTTCCTGTTTTTCTTCTTGGGCAGACATTTGCTTACTGTTTTAATTTCCTCAATAGTAGTGGGAGTGTTTAGATATGCTACATCTTCCTTACTCAACCATAGAGGGTTATAAGAGTCCAAGAATTTATCCATTTCTTCCAGGTTCTCATGTTAATGACATAGATTTTCTCAAAGTAGTCTCTGATTACCCTTTGAATCTCTTCAATATCTGAGTGATCTCCCCCTTTTCATTTCTAATATGGGTTATCAAGTTTCTTTCTCTCTTTCTTTGTGAGTTTTGCCAATGATCTATCAATCTTTTTATTTTTTCAAAAAATCAACTTCTACTTTTGTTGATCATTCAGATTCTTTTTTTGGGGTTTCCACGTTATTGATTTCTGCTCCCAGCTTTTTTATTTCCTTCTGAATCCCTATGCTTGGTTCCTTTTGTTGATCATTTTCTAATTTTATAAGCTCATCATAAAACTGTTCAGGTATGCCCCTTCTTCCTTCTTGATGTGTGCTTGCAAAGCTATAAGTAGTTAAATACATTTTACTGTTTATTTTCTCCATCTGCAATTGTGTAGGTTTACTTATCATAAATGGCAAATGAATTAAACTTGAGGTGTGAAAATTATAGTTAACTATGAAATGGGAATAACAAATTGATAATAATTTATTTAGTTCATCATATCTTATTATCAAGATATCTGGTTGAATATCTTAACATGTTTATCTAACAGATATATATATAATTACAGATATAGAGCATTGATTCTCATAAAAATATTTTCAATATAATCAAAAGCTGTCATATATAAAAAGAAAATGTTGCAGAGTGAAGTTGATGTAATTTGTAAGATATTATTGTATTTCTCATGACTATTTGCATATCAGGCAGGAAAAATAAGATTTACCAATTCTGATCTTATGAGGTTAAAGAAAGCATGTTTCTAATAGAGGAAACTTAAAATTTTAGTATTGGCTACTTTGAGTTTGGGAATATCATTAATTTTCTATTATATAGTAAACAGGAGTAATAGAGAGAGGTTAATGAGGAATTAAAAATAAAACTGTAACCAGAGGAGAGAACGTTATCTGGAATAAGTGGGATTAACTTCATGGTAATAACCAGTTAGGTCTAAATTAGATGGCTGTCGGTTTTCTTTACAACATTGGCACTTGATTGATGCCTTAAACCTTTTACATCAGTGCGAGATTGAGTTAGAGTAGACAGCTGCACTGAGACTAAACATTGACTGTATTGCATTCAATTATTTTATTGTCTGGAGAAAATATAGGAGAACAAAACTCGGCCTCAAATAGAAATCATGTGTATAATATTTTTATAAATTTAAATTTGCCTTTGATAATAGAAATAATTTTTGAATTCAAAAATTTAAATAGCAGATAAAATGATTGTTAACCATCTAAGAGAAGAATGGCCTAGTGCATGATTTTTGTCATATCATTTGGCATCTATCTCATTAAGTAAAAGCAGTTGACAGATACAGTGATAAGTGTATAAATGGGGTTGTAGAGGATTTGACGAGTATGGCATCACTACAGCTCTGCTTGCTGAAATATTCTATTTAGGCCTAGAACTAAAACATTATCCACATCAGAGTTTTCCAAAGTGGAAGAACTGGATGAAACTCAAAAATACCAGGTAATAGTAACTTAATCTTGGTAAATTTTTTAGGAGAATGGCAAAATAAGTTTGGAAACTTATACTCTATATCATAGGGCTCTTTGTTGCATTGCAATAAATGACTTTGCATATCCTAAACTTATTAAGCCATTACTGTATTTCTTTTGGAGCAATCTCCACATCAGGTGATGCTTAGGAATTACTTTAGGCTCTGCACTCAGAAATTACTCCAGGTAGTGTTTTGGGATTATATTGGGTACTGGTGATCAAATCTGGAATGGTGGTGTGCAATGCAAACATCCTATTGTAGGTACATCATTCTGGTCCCTGTCTTTAGTTTTTAATATGAAAACATCCATAGTCTATGAAATGATTCAAAACCAAATTCCAGTACATGTTATTTGAAAATTAAAGTACATCAGCACCTTAGTGATTAGTCATATATAAGACAGGTTACACAAGTATTTTACTGTTAAGATAATTTAGCTATGCTTATAAGAATTTGACCATTGTTTATCAAGATACACAATGATGGTTCACTTTTTCAGCAGTAGCATTAATTTTATTGTTAAAAAGATTAAATTAGGGACCAGAGAGATAGCATGGAGGTAAGGCGTTTTCCTTTCATGCAGAAGGTAGGCGGTTCGAATCCAGGCATCCCATATGGTCCCCCAGAACGTTCCAGGAGCGATTTCTGAGCGTAGAGCCAGCCCTTGAGTGCTGCCGGGTGTAACCCAAAAACCCAAAACCAAAAAAAAAAAAAAAGATTAAATTATAATATGCAGTATACACAAATCTAAAATTTATTTCAAGAGATTATAGGGAATTGTATATATGTAGACTATATTTTATTACTTTGTTTTATAAAACTAAGTTATATAAAAGTTACAAGAGCTACTTATACATTACTTTTATTGGCAATTTTTTTCTTTTCAATGTAAGCTAAAATGCTACTACTTCTGTTTACATTAGAGAAGTAGGAAGAAGAATGGTGGCAATTTTAAGAAGGGAGTCTACATTTACCTCAACCGAGAAAATATTAAGAAAATACCTGGAGAATCTGAGGAATGATGAGAGTTTGCTTTGGTCATCTGCATGGTTCAAACCTTAGATCTCCCAGCACCACACAGCAGTTATCAAACAGCACCTGAATTCCACTTGATCTTTACAGCAGAGGAAATCATCCCTGCCATCTGAATTCTTGGTTAGACATAGAACTCAAACTGGAGCAATGGATTGTTTTTTGCAGTCCTAATTTCAGTCATGTTTTCCAGGACCATGACCTTTCCTAGCGGAAAGGAGATAGTGTAGTGAAGATTATTCGAGAAATGGGGGGAAAGAATGCACGCAAGAGAGAGTGTGAACTTTTCCAGAGTGGGTTCAAGTGTATATCAAAGATAGGACTGTAGGGAAATCCCAAGATGGAGAACGCCGTAAAATAAGAATGTGACTAAATCAGATAGAATTGTGTTTTATGTGGTTTCCCTTCCCCATAATAGGGAAGTATAAACAAACTTAGCAAATTTAAGTTATTTTATATAGGTTAACTTTAGCTAAGTGAATCTGTGTACAGTTTTCCAAAAATGACCCAAAGCCTATTCATAGAGTGATTGTCAAGGGAAGGTTGTGAACTATTGATGGCGCTTAATATTCTTAGTATGGTGTTTATTTCATCAGTAGAATGTCTCTTTCTAAAATGTGTAGCCTGTTAAAGTGTTTCCAGACATTTCAGCTGGAATTTTTGTTGTTGTTGTTGTTGTTGTTGTTGTTTTTGTGCCACATCTAGCGGCCAACAGGGGTTATCCTGACTCTGCGCTCAAAAATCACTCCTGGCAGGCTCAGGGGACTGTATGGGATACTGAGGATCAAACCCTGGTCAGCTGCATGTGATGCAAATGGCCTACCAGCTGTGCTATTGTTCTGACCCCTGGATCTGACTTCTTTGTTTGTTTTTGTCTTTTAGGGGCCACACCCGGTGACTCTCAGGGGTTACTCCTGGCTATACCTTCCGAAATCGCTTCTGGCTTGGAGGACCTATGGGAGGCGGGAGGATCAAACGGAGGTCTGTTCTAGGCTCTGCACCACCACTCAGGCCCTGGGATCTTATTTCTTAAAAGCCTTAATGTCATGGAGAGAGATGGTTATTTCCCAACACACACTACCTTGCCTGTCCCCAACACTCTAACACTACCTGCAACACAATATGATTTCACAGAGATCTACAATAACTCTATTTTCTAGTAAATAACTATGTAAATAACTCTATGTTCTAGTTTTTAACTGAAATATTTTCCAACTTATTTTTGTTTCCTGTGCTTTTTTTGGTAATGTCTGTTTTTTGTTATTCTGTTAAGGTAATTCTAATTAAAAGGCACAGCTGTTTTTTGTCTTCCAAATAACCTTTAATCAAATCAAAAGACTCACTGGAGAAAATAGCAAATATTTTTCTAAAAAATTGTCTATGAAAAATTAATGTGTTGAGTTATTTTTTTGAGAATTAATATTGTATTATGACATTCATACTATTTTCTTAATATTACTTTAATCTCTGTACAGTTAAAATAATTTGGCATTATGAGAACTAGACTCTGAGCTGTAATAGACTAAAAGAAAATTAAAAAATATGACAAAGAATCAAAATTGAAAATAAATTCACTGGGTATTATTTATTTCAACAGAATTCACCAATTGCAGCATTGACATATAAACTCCAAATATCAACAGTTGGGAGGATGGGAAAGAAATAAATGCTATTTACAAAATTTCATTCATTTATAAAATAGATTGTGTCCTTTCTTTAGCTTCAATAGTTCATACATTTTTCGTTAAATTTTCCTGATTTGTTCCAAATAATTTTTTCTTAAGATCTTTCTTGATTATCATTTTAATCTAATATTTTATAAGATACTAATGATTCTTAGTTTATTTTATAGTTTATTTTAATTTATTTTAAAGACTCCAAATTAAATTTTTTTGTTTTGTTTTTGGATCACACCCGGCAGTGCTCAGGGGTTACTCCTGGCTCCATGCTCAGAAATTGCTCCTGGCAGGCACGGGGGACCATATGGGGCACCAGGATTCGAACCGATGACCTTTTGCATGAAAGGCAAACGCCTTACCTCCATGCTATCTCCCGGGCCCCTAAATTTAATAACTAATACTTAGTATCGTGCTCTGGTTCTGACACTAGGTTAATTTTTATATTTATAATCCACAAATAACTTTTATCTTATGATTGAGTTCCTTTTATGGCGGTAGCAATCAAATACCTTTTTATTAATAATTTTTTATCCTTTAAATCACACTGCCAGGGGTCTCAAAACTCGCAACCTGCAAGTTGTTGCGGCCCTCCGTACAACATTTTGTGGCCTTCAAATATCCCAGTATTCGTGATTATTTGCTTACCGTAACAACTTGCAGGCCGCGAGTTTGAGACCCCTGCAGGATTCAAATAATATAGCAATTCCTTACCTGAATTCACTCATGCTTCTGTTCAGAGCATATAATCCTAACATTAATGTTTAATTAACCTAATATTCTTCCATAGTCTGTTTTCTCTAACTAGAATTAAATCCTGAAAAACACAACATTGAATATGCTATTTAAAATATTATTAAGTTTTTGAATTAAACGTGTAAAAATAATTATTCTCAACCTCAGGTTCACTGGTTGTTCTTGTTCTTTGAAAAGGTGCCAGCTTCTGTGGTATATAATGATATCTCATTTTTGTTTTGATTTACATTTCCATGATGACTAGTGATGTAGATCATTTTTTCACAGGTGTTTATCTGTATTGTTTAGCAGTATTCCTTCTTTTAGAAAGTTTATATTCATCCCTTCTTCCATTTTATATGGGGTTATATTTTTTTTCTTTCTTATTAAACTCTACCAGTGCCTTCTATATCTTAGATATTAACTTCTTCCCATATAGATGTTGGATGAATAGTTTCTCCTACTACTTGGCAGACATTATATCCTAATTATCGGTACTTTTGAGATGCAGTAGTTTCTTCATTTAATGTAGTCTAATTTATTAAAATATGCTTTCAATTGCTGGTTATAAATCTGCTGTAAATCTTGTTGGTTTTATTTGTTATTTATTTATTATTATAAGTTCATTTCCCCTCTTCCCAGTTTGGTGAAGTGGATACAAGATTTCCATAACATGTTACTTATAATGCATTTGAGACACTGTTCCTTTTTTTTTTTGGTTTTCAGTCACCCAACACTGCTCAGGGGCTACTTCTAGCTCTATGCTCAGAAAGCACTTCTGGCAGGCTCGGCTGATCATATGAGATGGCGAAATTAGAACCACTGTTGTTCTACATGCAAGGCAAATCCCCTACCACCATGCTATCACTCTGTCCCCACTGTTCCATTTTCTATCAAGTTAGTCTAGCATTATCAGAACCTGATCAAAAAACAAAGGTTGTCTTTTAAAAGAAATTTTGTATAGTTTTACATAAAGCACAAATAATCACTGTATATCTTTTTTACATTTATATATGTACATTATTTTTACATTTTTTAAACTTACAAAGACTTGTAATTTAAAAATATAATAATATATTTTATATTATGAAAATTGAAGTTGCAGTTTTGATACTTGCATTTATAATTTAGCTTCTAAATTTCATTGTGTTTTATTTCTCAAGAATCTTTAATTTTAGAAAACATGACTCGGGGCCCGGGAGATAGCATGGAGGTAAGGCGTTTGCCTTTCATGCAAAAGGTCATCGGTTCAGAACCCCGGTGCCCCATATGGTCCCCCGTGCCTGCCAGGAGCAATTTCTGAGCATGGAGCCAGGAGGAACCCCTGAGCACTGCCGGGTGTGACCCAAAAACCACAAAAAAAAAAAGAAAAAAAAAGAAAACATGACTCCTAATACTCTCAGAAAAAAAAATGTTTTTTCTTTGACTCTAGGTTGCTTTATTCTCTGAAGTTACAGTGAATTACAGAGTGACTAAACTCTAAAACAGACCGATCTGTCACAGGGGAGAAACAATATTAATGGAGAGAAAGAGTTGAACTCTAAATTCCTTAGAACTAAAACCAAACAAGTAAATATACCAGTGTCTCCATGATCTATCATTTATAGTTGTTATAAAGTTACATGATATTGAGGTACATTGCTAATACAATTGGAAGTGATGATTTAATAAAAATATCACATGAATATATGATTTTTCTTTGATCAGTATAACATTTAATTGACAAAACATCAAACTAGTGTGAAATTTTAATTCCACTTTTTAGTTGGCATATATGCTAACATAATCATAGCAACTGGCTTGATGGTTACATTTACTTAAAATATTTCTATTTTCTGAATAAATATGTAAAAACAAGTTGAAGATAAAAATTCGCTTTTATTTATTACAAAGTTAACATGGCAAATGTGCATGGAGTTTGTATAAATTAAATGTATATTTACATTATTTTGTATTACTAGGACTTTTTGCCTGTCTTAATAATTTAACAAGTGTTAATATGCAATGTGTTATTTTGCTAGACTTCTCTAAGTCAATGTTAGTATACTTCCAAATCTTATTTTTGTGGTGTGAATTCTAAAATTCAACTTATAATACCTTATTAAAACATTTATATTCTATTCCTTAGAAATAAAGATATTTGAAGAACAGGTTATCTAGCTCATTCATATATAATTTTACCTAATTAATTCTCATTTTTCTTGAATAAAATAATTAACATATGGACAAGTGCACAAAAATCTCAACATATGTACAAATGGAAAGGGATGCAGTTTTTGGTAGTCAAAAATTGCATAATGGTACTAGTTATACAAATTTCAGTCTTGACTAATATCTTGTCTAAAGTATAGCTGCTTTTTAAAATTATTTTTCTATGGTTTCTTGATTGTGAAATATAATAATAGAACATAAACCCTAACTGACATTGTCTGGCTCAATTTCCTAGGGTATGCCTATAGAAAGATATGATGGGAAAAAAGTGAAAAATGTAAACATAGCAGTGGAAATCAGCAAGATATATAAGTAAAATATATCCATAGAAGTCAACGAAATCATGGATATAGAGAATACAAGACTGAGAAGTAATTCGTATAAAGAGAAATTATTGAATATTTACAGTTCAGCGGTCCTCAAACTTTCTAATCACTGCCCCTTAGACCATTGGAAGGCCGGACTATAGAAAAAATATGAACAAAATCCTATGCACACTGCATATATATTATTTTGAAGTAAAGAAACAAAATGGGAACAATTAGAATATGTGACCCATGGGCCATAGTTTTTACACATTTACAAACACTATTATGAGATGAGTGACACTAAAAATGAAATTGATCAATGTGGTGGATTTTTTTACAAACAAAAATGGAGATTTTATATCATACTACTAATAATTTAAGGCAAATTATGAATGCATTTAAAATATGTAAAATGAATATGTGGCATTTCAAAGTATATTGTAGTTAAGAAAAACATGATTACAATTGTATTGACACCTATGGTTTTGATGTATGAAGTTAAATAGTTTCAAAACCACAAGTGTCAAAGACATCCATCATTGTCCTTTTAGTATTTTTGGTCTCTTCTTCCTTTTCTCATTTCTTTCTGGCTTGGTCCTCTCAGCTGTGTTATCAAAGACTAGTTGGTTTGTCCTCTTTTGATATTGACTATTCATAGATGAACAGACACACATCACAATGAGTGGAATCATCAGGTATTTTTCTTTTTTACCTCTTTTTTTTTTTTTTTTTTGTACACACCCGGCAGTGCTCAGGGGTTACTCCTGGCTCCATGCTCAGAAATTGCTCCTGGCAGGCACGGGGGACCATGTGGGGCACCAGGATTCGAACCGATGACCTTTTTTGCATGAAAGGCAAACGCCTTACCTCCGTGCTATCTCACGGGCCCCTCTTTTTTACCTCTTACATGTTTCAGTTAAGATGATACTGTCCAATTCCTATCAAGTTGTAGCAAACTACAAGATTGCACTCCTCATTTAGCGAAGTTTGATCCCATAAAGAGTACAAGGAAGGAGTTTGGAAAGTGGCCCTTTATTACAGATGAGATTCAGTGCGTGAGTGGTAGCATTTGACTCAGAGTCTGCAAGCTCTGAATATCTTCTGATTATCCATGGTTTCTTCAGCTGCTAATGCGCTCAATTCAGTGTCAGCAATAACTCAGAGTCTTGCATTGTCATGCTATTAGATATGTTCTCCTGGCTTCTGTCTCTGATAGAAAGAAATTAGGGCTCAGAAATGACAGTTTTCTCTCCGTTTTCTGTGTAGTTCAGACTATGAGTTCATGGAATGTAAATATCATTTTATTTATATCTTGATCTTAGAGGTTTTGGACTTTCACATTTTAATAAGAGTGAAAGCATTTCAATATGGTAGGATAATATTAGAAACAGACATTTTCTTAGCTTTTCATGATTTTACTTAAATCATGAAAAAAAGTATTGATTCAATTTCAAAATGTCCTGTTCTTTAAAGTAGGTTACATAACAACCTATCACCTGGCAGATGAAATCACTTTCCATAGAACAACTGAGGTTAAGTAAATAAGAAATCTATAAAATTTTCTCTACCTTACATAGATTTCAAAGAAATTCTCTTAAGTTTTAGAGCAGAATTCAAATGGATTTTTACAAACAGTCTAATTTGGTAATATATTGATGACAATATACAATTCAAAATAAATTGAACAGGTCTGTGAATCAATTTGATGAGAGTGCCCAAATGATTTATATATAAAACAAGTTTTTGGTAGAATTTTTCACTTTTCATTTTAGTAAGGCATCATCTTTTTTGAATCTTCAAATTCTCTAGTACTCTATAGTTCAAGTCAATTGGGAGCTATTGTGGATCAGTAGCTAAGCAACAGATTTAGAGTCCAGAGGCTATTCTCCTATATTTCCTCTGCCAATAACTTAGCATGAGATGGTGAGCAAACCATTTAACCTTCCAATTTCACTATCCTTCATCTTTTCAACAGGGAGATAATATAGCTTTCTTCTCACAGCAATGTGAAATTTCTCTTAAATAAGTCCTCAAATACAGTGGAAAAGATCCACTCCTGTATTGTCATAAAGTAAAAGCAGATCTATTTTGTGCATTTTCCACATGATGTGTAAACATTAGAGTCGATATTGCCTAATAGAAAAATATTCCCTCATCATGCCTGAGGTTTCTAAAGAAACTCATCATAATTAGATATTTCATGAACTATGAAATCATGAAAACATTTCTAGATTAAATTATATCTCCTTTCTTTTTATACTTTAGTGCATTGATATTTGAGGATATTTTTATCTGCAGTGAACAGGGAGATACTACACTGGATTTCCATTATAATATAGAATCAATTTCCTTTCCACCACCTATTAAACTTTAGATTTGGCTTTGATCCTAGTTATTTTCCTGAGATGTCAGCACACACACAATAGAGTTCTGACAGAATACTAGCTCTAAGCTTTCTCTGTAGTGGTTGCTCTTCATTTTTTTTCTGTTCTGCAATTGACTATATGAGTTAAGAGAATATTAGTAACAAAGGGTATGCTTCTAAGATCTTAATGACAAGATATTGATGTTTCACAGTCTTGATTTCACATAATGCTCAATGTGCTCTTAATATTATTTTCTTCCACAAGTTTTAGTGGAAGACTGCACCAAGAAACTTTTTAAATTTACTCATAAATCTAATGAATCCACTTGACAAATACACAAGTTTGAAGATTATGTAAAGTGTTTCAAACATCTTTCATCAAGATGGATATATTCAGACATTTTTTGAGGAATAAAAGTAATAACAGAATATATTCTGTGTGCTTTTATTACATGACAAATTTGAAATTAATTTTTATTTCTTTAATATTTTCTTCTTTTTTTTTTTTTTTTGGTTTTTGGGCCAC
>PVKC010023374.1:0-17293 GCA_004027635.1 Crocidura indochinensis
TCAGAAATTGCTCCTGGCAGGCACGGGGGACCATATGGGGCACCGGGATTCAAACCGATGACCTTTTGCATGAAAGGCAAATGCCTTACCTCCATGCTATCTCCCGGGCCCCTCAGGATCATTTTTAAAAAGAGATAAATGGCCGCTTGTCTAAAGTGCAAGTCATCTATGTATTTCCTACCTACCAAGTGTGTTCCAATGAGAAATTTTTGACAGTGACCAGTAACATGAACTTTTGCACTCTATGAGAAGTATTTATATGGTCCATTACTTATTTTTTAGTTAATAAGCATTTGTTGAAATTTTGAAAAATATAAGAAAAATGCACGAAAAAAGCCACTTAAAACCCTGTTACATTTTCTAATTTTTTGTTAAAATAATTGAGATGAATCTAAACATAGTTTGTGGGTTGAGGATGTTGGACCAAGTGGTCTCCAAGGGCTACTTCTGGCTCTGAGTTCACAGGGGACCACCACCCAGGTACAGTGCTGGGGATCTTAAAGGGTAGAAGGCAGACAAAGTGCTTTGTGTCTTAACCCTAACCACATTTTTTAAAGCACAAAAAGGGATATTTCTTTGTTTCCTATTCTCATTCTATGAATAATTTATGTCACTTAGAAAAATTTCAAATCATACATAAGGTTGTATAGCAACAGAAACCCCACCAAACAGAAATAAATGCAGTAAGATATAGCATACAGCCTTCCAACTTTTTCCTGTACATTTAAACACAAAAGTATATGTATATATAATGTCTATGTAAATAAGCATATATGTAAACATTTAATCCTAGGATTTGTATATAGCCTGTCAACTTATATTTTTCATTGCTTTATTTCAGTACCATGTTACAAAAATGTTCATTATTGGGTATCAGTCATACAACGTTCACCATCCTTCACCAATGCACCCACCATGCCTTTCACTAGTTTCTCATATTTCCTCCCCTTCCACTTGTCTCTAGGGCAAGCCTGTCAAATTATGTAATAAAAATCATGTAAGACATTTTCTATGGCTTACTATTATCTATTCTTACTCCAGTAAAAAGATGAATACTATTTGTAGGACATGTGACTTCTATCAATGCTATTCCACATTGTGCCTCATTTCTTCTGACCAGTACTGACTCCCAGGCTTGGTTTTCATGATTCAGCCAAGTTTCTTAAACTACTGTTTGATGACTCTAAGTGTGTTTGTCTTGGAGTATGAGAGCCCTCTGGCTCTGTGTTGGCTCTTTTCACTACCCTATATAGTGGTAGCCTAACCCAAATATTCTGAGATGCTAGTGAGTAAAATCAAAGCTTGTTGTACAGACCAATAGCAACTCCTGGCTCCTATTTTCATTCTGGTTGACTTGGGAGCCTTTGTTCCTGGCCCAGAGCTAGTTCCTGACAATAGTACATTATAAAATAATTTTAATGATTACATTAAAATGCCATGAAACAGATATTAATGTAACTATTCCTTGCTGCCTACTCTCACACTCATGTTGAGGTCAACTTAATATTTTTCATCCTTTCTACTTTTCTTTATTCTAGTGACTCACCACTGACTAAGTGGCCTGTACCAACAGAGCTCTACCAGACATGAACTAGAAGTGCTTGAGAACCACAAGAGTCCCATTTGGTGGGACTGAGGGTCACCAGGGATACAACCAGTTATGTTTCTATAGCCACGTGGTACAAGGGATCAGACTAGGGCCTTGTAGATGCTAGATATGTGTTCTACCACTTCAGTTATTTCCGCTATCAATTATCTTACCTTGAAAGTGGGAAACTATTTCTAAGGGTCACAGAGGAAAGTCAGGGGTCATGGCTCTGCATGTGAATGCACCTAGGCCTGATATCTGGCAATACACAATTCCCAGAACAGTTGGAAGCCGATATGAAAGTCCTGAGAATAGCATGATGGCTCGACTGGCCCCCAATGTCCCTGAGACTAAGCAATGCTGCACTTTTGGGCTCCAGTCTGCTCAGTAAGGCTGCTAAGCATCATGGGAGTGCTCTGTGAATGAATCTCAGCCTGATATCTGGCACTGCACAATTCCCAGAACAGCTAGAAGTCAATATGAAGGCCCCTGAGAATAGCATGGTGACTCAACTGGCCCCCAATGTCCCTGAGAATAAGTAATGCTGCAATTTTGGTCTCCAGTCTGTTCAGTAAGGCTGCTCAGCATCATGGGAGTGGCTCCTAGAATCCTTTGGTACTGCCTGAGAAGTCCTGCCTATGCCCACAGAGAACAATTTGTTGTTTGCTTTGGGGCCACACTCAGCAGTGCTCTAGGATTATTCCTGGCTTTGCATTCAGGGACCAATCTTTTCTGGAACTGCTTAAGAGACCTTATGTACCTCTTATGCCAGGGATCATTCTCAGGTCTGACATATGCAAGGCAAGCAGTATTATCCACAGTATTATGTCATTGACCCTTCAAAAGAAAGATTATAAACTAAATTTGATAGTATGATAATACTTTTAATCTTAATATCAACACCTAAAATTATTTCCTCAGAATAGTTTCCAAAAGGAAAGCGAAAAGAAATGAGAGAAGGAAGGAATAAAGCAGGCAAGCATCTATGGTCTTTAATGATTACACTTGATACATATAACTTTATATTTTTGTTTTGTTTTGGGGTCACATCCAGTGGTACATAGGACATATTACTGACTGTGTTCTGTATTCATTCCTGGAGGGTTTGGGAAACCATATGGGATGCTGATGTTTGAACCCAAGTTTGCCATATACAAGGCAATACACTCTATATTTACACTGTAACACACTATTTTTCCCACCCAAAATTACTTCACTTTTTATATGCTAGTTTTTTTTCAATTTGTTTTAGAATCAGACCTGTTTTAGAATCATGTAATACTCCTGTTTTTGTGTTCAGGATTGAGACTAAAGGATTTGAACAGGGTTGGTGGAATGTTAGGTGCTCACCTTGACTGCTGTACTGTTTCTCTGACTCTATTACTTTAAAAATGTCTAAAGCTCTAAGTGTTGTACATTTTGTTTAAGTTCTTAAAAAGAATCTTAAAATTAAAAATATACTATCCTGGGGCCAGAGAAATAGCATGAAGGTAGGGCATTTGCCTTGCATGCAGAAGGGTGGTGGTTCGAATCCCAGCATCTCATATGGTCCCTGAGCCTGCCAAGAGCAATTTATGAGCATAGATCCAGGAGTAACCCCTGAGCTCTGCTTCGTGTGACCCCAAAAAACAAAGCAAAATATATATATAGATACTTATCCTTTATTTTGTTATGCACTGCAATCTAAAAGGCTTTTTACTTTTAAATGCTGTCACTATACTTGAAAATATCACACATGACTTTTGAAAACAGAGTTTGAATGTAAGAAAAAGAACTTGATAATGCTAGTGTCAGAAATTTGCTTATAGCTTGAGTTGAGAATGGTTTTGGGGCTCTAATTTGTCTTTTATCAGTCTATTTGAAAACCCAGGACTCAAGAACGCTCGATGTGTATCCATAGAAATCTGAGACTGGTCTTCAGGAATCTCATTAACTACTTTCCTTCTGAGAAAATACCTACTATGGAAAGAGATTGTTTTTTGGAAAGTCTGAATCCTCTTGCAATCAACTATGAAACGTGTGTTTTCAGAGCTAAGATTTCATGATGACTTTGCTCAAGGAATTACTTCTCACCTCAGTTCAATGTTAATTTACTTTCCTTGTAAGCAAACAGAATGCAGCGATACTATTTCTATCCTAAGAACATATGTATGTTGTTCCATTAGTAGTAATATTTTCATCAGAACATTGTTGAACAGTAGCAAGTGATAACATTTGTAGGCAGTAATCAGGGACTTGACAGCTTTCCTCGCCATTAATGTTCTTTATTCTATGAGGCGAGAGCTGTAAATTGAATAGAATGCTTCAGAAAATGACTATTAACTGATGTTACCTCAAATACTGACTGAAGTTGGATTAGTTATTTGAAAGAAGACAAAGTCATCTTCTAACACTGTATACTAATGGTTTCATTTTTATAGATTACAGTCATAATTGTGTGGGGGGAAGTAAGTAGGATTATACAAAGCTTGTATTGCACAGAGAAAATGAAGGTATACCTTTGGAAATTTATTTGTTTCTGCTCAGCACTTAAAACTTATAGGCATTTATTTCATTTTGGTTTTGGTTTCTCAGTTGTGAAGGAAGTGCCTCCCTTCAGATTTTCAACCAAACTCTTCCATTTCCTCTAGGAATTTTGAGCATTAGTTAGAACTTCCCTCCTCCTGTTTCAGTCAAACATTTGAATATCTTAAATAGAGTTTTCTATCCTTTTACTGTTTTAAGGTTTGCTTCTTTTGTTTGTTTTGGGACCACACCCAGTGATGCTCAGAGGTCACTCTGCCCTCAGGAATCACATCTAGAGATTCTCAGGGGACCATATAGGATGTCTAGGATTGAACCTTGGTAGGCTGCATGGAAGATAGATGCCCTATCCACTGTAATATTGCTCTGGCCCTTAAGTTTGCTTCATACTTTTCTGTGCAAATATTGCCTTTCTCAACCAGGGTTATAGAAGACAACTAAATTCCACTGCCTATTATTTTCATGAATATTTTCTTAAATTTCTACTGTAAAGAGATAGAAGGAAGATAATACTATGGGGTAGTACCATAAACCATGGAAAAGAGGTTAATCCAGGAGAGAGTATATATACTTTAGAGCAGTGATCCTCAAACTACAGCCTGCAGGCCACATATTGTATTTGTTCCCATTTTGTTTCTTCACATCAAAATAAGATGTATGCAGTATGCATAGGAATTTGTTCATAATTTTTGTATTTACTATAGTCTGGCCCTCCAATGGTCTGAGGGACAGTGAACTAGGCCCCTGTTTAAAATGTTTGAGGACCCCTGCTTTAGAGCATTAGAGCTTAAGTTTCTGCTAATAGAAACGGTTTGAAAATTATCTCCCTCACTATCTACTTTTCTTTGCATAGAAGCAACACTTTTTACTCCTATTAGAGAAATCTTTGGATATTTGCCTCCACATCACTGAAAACTAAATTTGTATTATTACAGCTCTGTTTTATTTTTTTCATTCCTACCCTACCAAGGGCTTTAAATTAAAAAAATTCCTACTCATAAATATTTTTGTGCATTTAATACACAATGTTGGTTACTTTTAAGGATACTTTAAAATGTTACAAGTACAGAGAAATCTCTCAAATTAATGTTAATCTGAAAAAAACCAACTATATTTGTGAAATCTGGAGAAGAGGCTTTAAAATGACTAATTCTAACCTACTTTTTAAAAGGATTCCTTAACTAGGGATGAAAGAAAATTGGTTTACAAGTCCTTTTCTGACTCTGTTAGCAAATAGATCACAATTATTTCTAACTTTCCGAACAATGAGTTATATATAAAAAGAGTTTTTAAATGCTAGAGATACTTAAAATTAGTGGCCTGACAATACTCACCAAAGCATTGTACAGATTTAATGCAATCCCTCTAAGGGTACCCATGACATTCTTCAAGGAAGTACATCAAACACTCCTGAATTTATTTGGAGCAATAAACACCAGCGAAAAACAAGAGCAACCCTTGGGAAAGGGAATACTAGAGGCATCAGTTTCCCCAACTTTAAATTGTACTACAAAGCTATAATCATTAAAACAGCACGTTATTGGACTAAATTCAGACGCAAAGATCAGTGGAAATAGACTTGAATATTCAGAGAATGTTCCCAGACATACAATTAATCTTTGGTGAAGGGGCAAGAAATGCAAAATGGAGCAAGGAAAGCCTCTTCAACAAGTAGTGTTGGGATAACTGGCCAGATACTTGCCAAAAAGAGAACTCAAACCATCTGACACCATGCACAAAGGTCAAATCCAAAAAGATTAAAGACCTCGATATCAGACCTAAAACCATAAGGTATATAGAAAAACATGTAAGTAAAACACTCCATGGGATTGAGACTAAAGACATAGTAAGGGAGGAAACAACTCTCCAAATAAGTGGAAGCAGAGACAAACAGATGGAATTATATTAAGTTGAGAAGCTTCTGCACCTCAAAGGAAATAGTGAGTAGGATACAAAAGCTACCTACAGAATGAGAGAAACTACTCACCCAATACCCAGCTGATAAGGGACTAATATAAAAATATAGAAGGTACTGACAGAACTTAACAGAAGAAAACATCTAACCTCATCAAAAAATGGGGAGAAGAAAGGAACAGATACTTCATCAAAGAAGAAATACAAATTGAAAAAAGACACATGAAAAAATGCTCCACATCACTAATCATCAGGTGGATGCAAATCAGAACAATGATGAGGCAACATCTCATGCCACAGAGACTGGCACACATCACAAGAACATGAACATTCAGTGCTGGCAGGAATGTGGGGAGAAAGAAACTCTTACTCACTGCTGGTGGAAATGCTGTCTAGTCCAGCCTTTATGGGAAACAATACAGAGATTCCTCAAAACACTGGACATTGAGCTCTCATATGATCCAGCTTTACCACTATTAGAGATATACCCTAGGAACACAAAAATGCAATGCAAAATTGCCTTCATCACACCTACTTCATTTCAGCACTATTTATAATAGTCAGGATCTGGAAACAACCCAGATGCCTGACAACAAATGAATGGCTAAAGAAACTGTGGTACATATACACAATTAAATATTATGCAACCATCAGGTGAGATGAAGCCATGAAAATTTTCTATGCACGGATGGACATGGAAACTATTGTGCTGAGTGAAATAAGTCAGAAAGTGAGATAGACACAGAATAGTCTCACTCATCTATGGAATTTAAGAAAAATAAAAGACAGTATTGTAATATTGTCCAGAGATAATAGAGATGAGGGCCCAAAGGACCGACTCATGATATGAAGCTCACCACAAAGAGTGTTGAGTGCAGTTAGAGAAATAACTACACTGACAACTATCATGACAGTGGTAGTGAGAGACATAGAATTCTTGTCTTGAATACAGGAAGGGGATGAGGGAGGATGTTGGGGGGCTTTGATGTTTGTAATCTTGTACTCATAAAGGGGGTATTCTTTTTATGAATGAAACCAACTACACGCATGTTTGTAACCATGGTGCTTAAATAAAGATATTATAAAAATTAGTGTCCTGAAATGATTGAAACGATTTAGGTGAAATTTTGTGGGAGATTATTTTAGTTAATAAAGACATGCTTTAGAGATAGTACAAACAATTGTCTGGCTAGCTTTCTTCTGAATAATTACAAATTCGACTTAGTAGAATGTGAATTCAGGAGGTATTGTTGCATTTCCAGTGCTCCTCATTCCAACTGGAAACATTAGATGAGAGTAAGGATAGTATCGTCTCTCTCTTTGAAACACATTATGTGTCTGGTATCAACGTTGGACTCTTAACTTGGTGTGGCTGACTGATGGGGGATGAAAGAACAGATATGCCCCAGGAGCATTCTTACCAATGTCGATGGCCCCTTTAGGGTGATAAAAATCACAGGATTTGAAAGATTCTTTCACACACACATACACACACAGAGATCTAGTTCATAATGACATTTTTTTCTGGTTGCTTTAGAATTTCCATTTTTAGCTAAATTTCTCACTTGTGGGATTTTATGAAAGGCAAATTATGACTTCCAGTGTTTTTCTTCTCTCAACTACCCACTCAGTTTTCCATTCTACCTTTTCAAATTAGTCCATTCTGTTTGAAATGTTATATATAACTCTGCTTATACAAACAATGAATTGTACGAAAGGAATTGGAATTGGGGGGCTTGGACCAGAAACATGTCTTATGTTGCCTCCAACATATACGTATAGCAACATTGTGTTCAGTAGGTTCTCTTCCCTTCAGAAAATCTGAATGAGTTCAAAAAAGCATTGTCAGGGACTAGGGTGATAATTCAATGTTTACTAGTACATAACAAATGAATGCATGAGACCCAAAATTTAATCTCCATTACTATATGCTACTCCCTGGGCATAACAATCTATGAGCACTGCCAACCTGAACACAAAACCATCAGGCCATTGCCATTGCATCAGATATTGCTGAGCACTGGGGAGCCCCTCCTCAACACTGTGCTCAACACTCAAAACAGAAATAAGAATATAGAGCAATAGTGCAGTGAGTAGGGCACTTGCTTATACAGGGGTGAAACATGGGGTTGATGCCTAGATTCCCATGTGATTCTCCGAATTCTTCCAGAGTGATTCCTCAATACAGTAATAACGCATGAATATTGCCTGGCTTCAACACCCTCTCCAAAAAATGAAATAAAAAACAAAGATAAAACACAAAACTCTCCTAATTGTAAAGTATCAATCAGAGGTATACCTTCATTGAGATATAAAATACTCAAAATAAGATAAATATAAATATATTAACATTCTTCAATATTCATTGTAAAGTTCACCTCTTAAATCTATTTAATCAATTTTATCTCACACCGCTTGCATTGGTGTCTTGGAAGTCTACTATCCAATGAGTGGGTGGCACCAACAGTGTCAGTGTACACCACCATTCTAGATTTGCTATTCTGAAATAGCATGAGATTCTTCAGATGAAGTAATTAATCTTCCATGTTCTCATTTATGAATTACTGTAAAGGTTGTTAAAAGATATGAGTCAATAGTCATTTGGAAAAAATGACATGGGGAATAGATATAGTCTTTTCAGGCCCACTTTTCTCACCTAAATCGTCAGGTTAACTAACCTTAAAATTTTCTAAAGCTTCCTTCATTTTATTTTAATTTATTTCGGGGTTTTGGGCCACACATAGTGGCACTCAAGGATTAATAATGACTCTGTGCTCAAAAATTACTCCTGACAGACTTGGGGGGTGTGCATATAGAATGTTGGGAATTGGACCTGGGTCTCTTGCATGCAAGGCACATGCCCTACCCACTGTGCTCTAGCTCCAGTCCCCCATTTTTAACTTTTAGGGAAGTTTCAACAATGTTACTCTACAGAGTAAATAAATGTCTTAGATGATGTCTTAGATATTAGATAAATACTAGTTCTAATAAATTAGTTGAGCCACAGAAGGTATCTTGAGAATCTCTGATTTGGTAGCAAGTTAGAAGTATAAATCATAATATGGACTCACAGATGGCAGCTTACATTTGCGGAAAGTGTTGAAGGAGCCTCTAAGCTTGAGTCTGAGGAGTGAACAGTTGTGGGAGACTGAATGAATATACTCACGTATATAAAGAATATGAGACCTTGAATGGAAAAAAGCTCCATAGATATAGAAGAAGTTAAAGGAGATAAGGAGTGGTGGAATAAAAAGGGTAATATATATGGAAAGGGTGAACAATAGAATGGAAATGGTAAATTTTCAATTAAATGACATGACAAAATATTAGTTTTGTTTTATTATTACAAACAAATCATTAAAAAGAGAATTGAAAAGAGGTTCGAAAAGAAAATTTTCAGATCAATATACAGTCTTTCCTCAAGTCTGGTTAAGAACTGTAATGCAAGCTGAAAATGCATTATTTTTATTTGGCCATAATTTGAATAAGGAACAATATACAATGCCAAGAAAATTTTGATATTTTTGCAATCTTCATGTAACATCTTTACCATCCTATAACTTATTCATGTTAATATAATTATTTCAAAATTCTTATTCTGCTATATAAATATGCATTATTGGATAATTGGATACAACAAGTACATGTTCTATTTTAAAGTTTTTTAATATACTAGTTGTCTGCGTTATGGATACTGTACTGTACTATCCAAATGTCATGTTTAGAATGGAGACATTTGCTTAGCTATTGGAAACAATTGTCCTCTATAGAGAAGTGCCCCCTTACCCACAGATGTGCCTTTGAACTAAGGCTATAAGTGGAGGGATCTTCCTCCTACACCCCCTTCCTACAATGCTTCAGGATAAATTGCAGGGATAGCCAAGTTTCACAACTTTCTTTGAGGTCAGCCAAGCCTTGTTGAGGATGTGCCATCATCCAACTTCTACTCCTATCTAAACCTGCTGTCTCTCCTCCACTGTGGTTACACAAGAGTTCAGATTTCTGCACTCCCCTCTTGATGAGTTTTCCGAAGTAGCCAATTATGGCTTGTTTTCATGTTGCTTCTAGATTACCTTAGATTGAGAGTGTTTTCTCCCCACCCCAGCTGTTTTCCTTAAGTTATTTTTCCTCATCATGTGCACTCAATATCCTGCTGACCTTTCCCCTCTCTAAAAGGCAGGTTTAGATTGATGGGCAAGTCCTGTTCCCTTTTATTGCATTTATGTTTGTCTTCATTGCAACTTTTACCACACCAGATCACAAGGCTATGTTAGAAATCCTGAAACATGAAGACAACTGAATGTTATTATGAGCAAACAAGACAGACTCCATAGGGAGAGAGATGAACAGAATTGCAAATATCTTATTAGTGCATACCTAGTCTTAATTCTGCTCTCTAATTTCAAATCCTATTCCTACTTCCCATCCCATGACATTTTTTTTTCGAATATCTGAAATATACCTTTGTTTTAATGCTTAGGAAAACTTTATTTTCATAGTATAGGCCTTATACAAATATTTCATTTCATCCCAAAATATGGTCATCAACTATAAGTGCCATGAGAGGGCTGGCACTGGAGCCAGTGTACTAGTGGTTCTTGTTACTGATGTTACATATTATACTATCTCCTCAGTTTTCTTCTAGTAGTTTGCTAATAATTCAAACTCTGTTCTCTTTCAGACTATATCCACTAACCAACTCAGCTTGTTATTTATTTATTTTGGTCATACTTGGTGATGTTCAATTTTACTTCTGACTGCTCAGAGAGTACTCCTGGAGGCACTCAAGGAACCGTATGCTGTGCTGAGAATTAAATCTGGGCCTGCTATGTGCAAGGCAAATACCTTATCTGGAATGCAATCTTTCTGGCCTAGTTATCTCCACTCTTAAATATAACTATTTTTGCTGTATATGAGTCGTGGATTAAATTTTTTTGAATTTTTGTTTTCTTTTGGCTTCCTATTACATGTTATTCATCCACCCTATTTTCTTACCTGTAAAATTGTTGTGCTGCTGTTGTGATTAGTCTTATACTTTTAGTTTTTATGGATTTATGCATAAAATTCATCTTTATTGCCATTTAAATGAAGTTTTAGAAGTAATTAAGACAAATAAATCGGGCCCGAAGAGATAGCACAGCGGTGTTTGCCTTGCAAGCACCAGGACCAAAGGTGGTTGGTTCGAATCCCGGTGTTCCATATGGTCCCCCGTACCTGCCAGGAGCTATTTCTGAGCAGACAGCCAGGAGTAACCCCTGAGCACAGTCGGGTGTGGCCCTCACCTAAAAAAATAAAAACGAAAAAAAAGACAAATAATTCATCAATAGTCTGTTTAACTTTCACAAGTCAAAGCATTTTTAGGCAATTAAAATTTATCTTTATTAAACTTCAGTCAATAAAATAATAGCCATAACTATGAAGTTAGAGAAAGAGCCCCTAAAATTGTTATAGTGTCTATTGCAATTTATAATTATATATTATTTATTATAATTTCCTATAATTTTATGTAAGGTACATTAAATTTAAATTTTTGAAAAATGATTTCTTCAAAATGTTAAAGCTTCTGAGGAAAACATATTTCTTTTTGTTTTGTTTTGTTTATTGCTTTTTGTTTTGGGTCACACCCGGCAGCGCTCAGGGGTTACTCCTGGCTCTATGCTCAGAAATCACTCCTGGCAGGCTCGAGGGACCATATGGGATGCCGGAATTTGGACCACTGTCCTACATGCAAGGCAAATGCCCTACCTCCATGCTATCTCTCCAGCCCCTAAACTATTTCTTAACATTAATTTATGTCATATGTTTTGTTTTTAAGCCTTTGTCAGGATATAAAGTGACGTTCTATTTTTTAATCAAAAAAAAATTTTTTTTTTGGTTTCAGGTCACAACCGGCAGCGCTTAGGAATTACTCCTGGCTCTATGCTCAGAAATCGCTCCTGGCAGGCTCGGGGGACCATATGGGATGCCGGGATTCAAACCACCATCCTTCTGCATGCGAGGCAAATGCCCTACCTCCATGATATCTCTCCGGCCTCTGAAGTAACATTTTAAAAATTACTGAACATATACTGCTCTAGAGAAGATAAGTCTGAGCAGTGCACAGGGCAATAGTGGTGAAGACAGGACATATTTAAGAAATATGTAAAAATGAAAAATGCTTTTTAAGGTACTGAAAATTGCAACTTTAATGAAGGTTATTATACTCTATTAAATATAGTTGCTTGAGCTGGAGAGATATTATAGCCCATAGAGTGCTTGCCTTGCATGTGGCAGACCTGTGTTCAACTACAGCATCCCATATAATCCCAATTACAGTGTCCCATGTAGTCCAAACTACTACTATATTTGTAGTCCCAACTACAGATATAGTTACTACTACCTCTGTAGTAACTACTGTATGTGTAGTCTGAACTACAGTTATAGTTGCTGAGTTCTATTTTCCAAAGACTTTCAACTGGAATAAAAGCAGTTTTGTTAAGAACAAACGTTGAAATTCCTAGAAGAGTAGAAATGGCTATTGATGGAATTAAGGCTTTATAAAACTAAATCCATTCATATATGTTACATTTGCTTGTGCTATAAAGTTAAATACACCCATGGAATATAATGTTGTTGTTAATGTTTAAAAGTACAAATAGATTCCAAGAATTGTAAAAATAATAAAACATGCAGTTCAACATTAAAGAAACTTTACTTTAATTGAATTAGAGGACCAGCTGACAGTCACCTAGACCTGCTTTAGTTTGCAGATTACCTTGCAATCATGGACCATTTCTACAGATTTTTCCCCCAATAAACAGCATTGTTTCAATTTGGAAGCGTTGATATGAATCATTTTGCTATTGAAATAACCACATCGAGGAAAAACATATTGGAATTTTTAAATTTTGAGGTGACATGGTTATAAAAATGTTAATATTGATGACTATGGCCTATAGAGTTATGGCATCGCTCCCACTAAGTGCTAGAGACCGCCAGCATTGTCTGTCTGCTGCTTTAACTTTAGCTCACTTTCTTCTATCCTTTTTCTCTCAATCCTCTTCCACCAACAGCTTGGTAATGTCAGTTTGTAGTCCAAGCTCAAGAGCTTCCTATTCTTGAATACTGTTCAATGTTTTGATCTTTTCTCTTCATAGATCAGATCTGACAGAATATCTGATATTTTCTCCTCCTGCTCTGGGTACCTTTAGTTCCACCTATGCCATACCAAAAGTGATATGATTTAATTTCATCTTTTCTTTTCTTTTTTTTTTTTTTGGTTTTTGGGTCACATCCAGCAACACTCAGGGGTTACTCCTGGCTCTACTCTCAGAAATTGCCCCGGAAGGCTCAAGGAACCATATGAGATGCCAGAATTTGAATCACCGTCCATCCTGGGTCACTGGCATGCAAGGCAAACTCCCTATGCTGTGCTATATCTCTGGCCCTAGTTTCATCTTTTCCTATAAATGTAGTATTTTGTTTGTATATGTTATAGCATTGACTAACATTCCACTATTGTTAGGAATTTTGGCTACCTTCAGATCTGGGATCTTATAATTAGTGTTACATTTAATTTAGGTGTGCAAGTACATTTTTGTATAAACAAAACTTTAATTTTTTCATTTAATTTTAGAGTAGCTTCTAATCTAAAATTTGCTCTTCTAATATATCATTGTGTAAGACCTTTTATTGTAAACTTTTGTTATTGAGAATATTAAGTGCCAAAGGAAGACTTATGAAAACTCATTTTCCTTAATCATGATACTTAAGAATATTCTATAATGTAAATAAAATTTTTGTAAAAATATCTAAAATATTTTTGGTCCATAATTAATGTATTCTAAATGGGAGATAAGTTGCACACAATTTTTCTACTTGTCCTATCAATATCACTATTACTGTGTTAGATGTACCCACTAAGGGCATGTATGTACATATTTTTAAATATATATCAACACACAATAGAGTCTTTTCATAGTAGAGTATATAACATTTGGAATAACATACACTTTACAGATACTTTGAATCACAATGCATTGAAAAATCCAGTGTTCTTAGAACTTTCAAATCTATTCTTGATGACTTTTGCGCTATGCTTGAAAACAATTATATTCTCTTACCCTTGTGATGTTGCTAAAGCTAGATGGTACATGCAATTAGAACATTTTGTGACATGAAATTTTATTCTTAGAATAGGTGAATGTAGCATATGTTACAGTTCACTCAGGGAAACAGCTTTGTTAGTCAAAGTGGTAAAGAGCATATGAATAAATCCATACTGATATGTGACCAATGAGAAAGAAGTCAAGTAATAGTGGAGTATGAAGTGCCCAGAAATAGTAGGAGACCTTCACTGAACCTTGGCTGGAGGTATCAAGGGGTAAGAACAATTTAGGAGGACCTCAAGAAGTGTTTATATGGGAGCTACAGGTCAAAGAAGAGCATAGCTACTCCTAAATAGTAAATAGACCAGCAGGCAGAGCTAGACTAGCGACGTTAAATATGCTATCTCTGTGTGAGTTTTCTTTCTCTCTTCCTCCCTCCCTCCTTCTCCTCCTTCTCCCAACTGAGAAGTATGGAAAAACCTGCCTTCTGGGCACAAGGCCAGTCTAAGAAGATAGTAAATCTGGAGGGAATGGAAGAATATTCTCTTCAAACTAGGACAGTAACCCGATTACTACCAAAGTGAAATGACATTAAAATTAAACTGACTTTAATGACATTGAAATGAAACAAAATTTAATAGTGAATTAGTTCAATGTGTCTTGGTTACTCATCGCCAATTCATAAAAGCACAAGTGATGAAGAGATAAGAACATAAAAGAACAGGAAAGGTTGGAACTCAAAATGAATTTATAATGTACTTAGTTAATATTGTGTTCATTTATTTATCTTTTTAGTTATTCATTTCTCTATTCATACTAAGTAATATACTATAAAAAGCGATTTATGTTCAATTTTTACTTAAATACTTTTCCTATTTACTAGTGTCAGAGATTAGGAATTAAGTTATAACCTAGGAATAAGACAAAAAATGCACATTTTATATGATGATTATATGGGATAAGTTCTAAGTATATAAGCAGGTACTCAGACTTATGTATGAGATCAGAACAAAAAGGAAGAAGAAATTGGGATTAACAGAGTGAATTGGGTCAACATTGTTTAATAAAGAGTATTGGAAACAACAGTTATTTGTCCAAATTTAGGTCGTATCTAAGAAGTAAATAGGAAGAAGTAGCAGCAAATCAGTTGTCCTCATAATGAGAGTTTTAATGGAAATGTAACTGGAATATGATGGATATAATAAGTCTTTCTTAACCTAATGCTTATTGGGTATAATAAAATAACTGGTGGGTAAAGAGAAAAAATTGAGGGTAGATTGTGGGTTAGAATGGAAATTTTTTTTGGGGGGTCACACACTGCAGCGCTCAGGGATTACTCCCAGCTCTATGCTCAGAAATCGCTCCTGGCAGGCTCTGGGGACCATATGGGATGCTGAGATTCGAACCCGGCATGAAAGGCAAACACCTTACTTCCATGTTATATCTCCAGCCCTTGAATGGAAACTTTTAGAGAGTACATGTCTTCTTTGTCGTTGCGGAAACCTGGACCTTAATTCTACACATTCCATAGTTCTCTTAATTCATTCTGGAGTGATATACAAAGGGCAAAGGAAGTGATTACCCAGGTTGTAAAGTAAAATCTGTGCTAGTCAGTCATCAGTAGACTAGCGAGTCATTACCACCACTTGACCCTTGGCCTTAGACTTATTGCTTGAACTTCAGAATTCTGAATTTCCTCAGCTACAGAAGATGGATGATACTTCTGCATTTTTAACCACGTTATTATTGGGGCAGACAGAAATTCTATATGTCAGGGAAAATGCATTTCTCTTATAAAATCCACCCGAATGCTGCTTTGAAAAGGATGTCAGTCCCGCTAATGCAGAAAAATTCTCTCTGAAGGTTATTATAGACAGAAGCTACTTTTACTGTGCTATAGATTTGATAAAACATGACCATTTAAGAAGTAGTTATATAGGGGCTGGAGAAGTGGCGCAAGCCTTAAGGTGTTTGCATTGAGTGCACTAGCCTAGGACGGACTGCAGTTCAATCCCCTGGCATCCCATATGGTCCCCCAAGTCAGGAGCGATTTCTGAGCACATAGCCAGGAGGATCACCGGGTGTGGCCTGAAAACAAAACAAAAAAATGAAGTAATTATATAGACACACACCAAAAATATGTATTATTGACACAACTGCTAATAAACTAAGATTTAATATAACAAAGATACAGATATTAACAGTGTACATACTAACAAATAAAGAAACATTTATTGTGAATTTTATTATGAATACACATTTTTTTCCAGGGGAGGGTGTGTACTAGATTGAAAGGTCAGGAAATCATATATTAATTTCTCAGGTCTCCTTGATCTTGATTGTTGGTAATTTTGAATTAAAATACTATGTCTTTCATGCTTTTCCTCTTCTTGATATCAACTGCTAAGATTGTCTCTTTCTGTGCTACTTATGGATTTTGCAAGGGATGCATGGATTGCTTTTGCAAGTAATCAAGTTTATTGAATATGTGTTATTACCAGGACTTGCTGACTTTGTGTTAAAGTCTTATGAGCTCCCGTTGTTTAGCTCATATTTCTCCATATTATATCTTTTGTCTTCTGCATTCAGTAGACAGTGGAACAATATTTTGTGTGCTACTTCAGCACACTGGTTAGGAGCTGGGCCCTGGAGTCAAACTTCCTGCCTGTGTCTGAATTTAAGCTCCCATATTCACTTGTTGTGAGATTTTGTTTAATATTTATTATTTTTTTATTATTATGAGAACAGAGATGCAAAGAAAGAGGAAAGGGTAAAGTTACAGTGGAAGGACAATCACGCATAAACAGAATTCTCAGTAGTCCCATCGATGATATCCCAGTCTTGAACTTTCAGCAATGAACAAGAAAAACAAAACAGAGCCCATGTACAATTCCTTTGTCCCCCAAATCTCCAGATTGTAGTACATACTATTTCTTAGCAGCACATAATATAATCTAAAGACATAAGACTTAGGTTACTCCTTAAACATTGAAGGCAAAGTACATTTTTATATATCCATGCACAAGTATATTAGTTTAATTTAACCTCAAAAGTTTCAGTGGTTTGTTTTTCTTAAAGGCTAGTCAGGGGAATAGAGTAAAAAACAGTGTTAGAGTGGCATTTGTTTGCATAGGCCCACCAAAATATGAGGGACCTGGAAAAAAAGGGAAAAGAAAAAAAA
>PVKC010023375.1:0-17286 GCA_004027635.1 Crocidura indochinensis
CCATTATATTATCGCTCAGTCAGTTTGTGGTTCGGCCAATTGTTAAATTGTAATAATTGTTTTACCAGTTAAAATACTTTATGGTTATAAACATAGTATTCTAAATTTAAAATATTACAGTGAAATTTATCATATTTTCAATATTGAGCAAAATTTAGGTATTATATTTTAATAAAGTCAGGTAATTGATATTTGTTTAAAGATGGATTTATAATGATAATTCTTAGGTATGAAACGACATATGCTCTTCAGTACAATATCACAATTATAAAAAAATATGTTGATACCCTACAGGTAACACTATATGTTCACCACTTTCTTTTGTACGCCTTCATTTTGCCTATCAATCCTCACACTTTTGTGACAATTTTTATTCAGAAATAGTTTTAGGGTTTGTCTTTGTTTATATCTTTTGGGGTTTTTTTTTTCGTTTTGGGATCATATCCCAAAGTCCTCAGGAGTTATTTCTGGCTATGTATTCAGGAATTACTCCCTGTGGTCTCATGGGTCAATACCTGGCTTGACAACATGCAAGGCAAGTGTCCTGCTCACTGTACTATTGTTCCAGCCCTCCTTTTCTAGTAATTTAACTTTATATAATAATGTCAAATGAAAAAAAAAAACAAAATTCTATAGACATAAGCAAAGAATGAGAGGGGTATTCTATTTAAAACTATTTTACTAGTTTTAAATAAACATGTATAAACTAACCAAAGGGTATTAAGAGAAGCATTTATATTAACATAAAATATTGATATATATAAAATTATATATAAACCATTCCATCTTTAGAAATATTTTCTGCTTGATGAAATACTTTATAGAATGCTTTCTCAAATTTTTAATAAATTTTTCTATTTCTTAATAAAAAGTTCATCAAAGTAATATTAAATTGTTTCTTTATGTAATATTGTAATATAAAAATAGAAAAAATTATATTTGTAAATTTCACCACCCTTTCTAAGTAAAAATAGATATCAACTCAATAAAAAGTAACAAGGAACAGAAGAAAATATGGTGAATTAATTTACGAAAACAACTTATATAACTCAGTACCTTTGTAGATACTTTTAAATTAGGTCAAAATCTCTGCTTTCAAATGTTTTACATTCTTTCCAACATTATATCTTACTTAGAGTCCTAAGTAATACTCAATTCTGCATACCCCATTATGCCTACAATCCTAAAGGAATGATTTATTGTTTTAGTTTGTTTTTAATTTCAATACTTGGTTCACTTGCCTATACATAAATTGGTTTGAATGTATCATTTATCACACAAGCTAAGAATTAATAATACATTTCAATTCTGCTTCAAGAATAGAAACAATATAATAGAATAAAACACTTCAAACTGGAAGAAATAAAAAATAAATTTAAATGATGTAATGCATTATTTATTGTTATGTGCTGTTTTTCAATTAATGAGGAATTAGAACTGCATAATGTACTGACATATACTTTCAAGCATTCTGTACACAAACCAAAATTCAAATTGTAATTTAATACAGAAATGTTTGTTTTTACTATCACTATAAGAAATTCAGTAAAATGTCATTAAGCATTTTATTTAAATATTAAAAATAAAATAAATAGGGTCAGACAATAGTACAGCCAATGTTTACTTGCCTTACATATGCCAATTCAGATTTAATCCTGAGCATCCTATATGGTCACCTGAATTCTGTCAGGAGTGAAACCTAGTGCATAGCCAAGAATAAACCTTAGCACCAACATGGTGGCCCCTAAATAAACAAATAACTCCCCAAACAAAAAACTCTAAATAAGTTAAATGAGAAATACCTTATGTCAAAAATTTGTATAAAAACATGACAACAGCAATATTTATTTACTAAAGTGATTTTTAAAATAATGTGGCATTTAAATAATGAGAATATCTACAATAGATATTTTCAGCTTTATGGTTATTATTATTTTGTATTCAAAAATTCAAGTGTTATGGGGAACTAACTGTTTGTGTAATGGGCAATATTCAGAATATCCTGAACCCTACTTTCTGGGCACTACCACTCTATTATCATCAAGAAAATTTTAAATATGCTCAACTATTGACACATGCCTTTTGATCCATATAAATTATTAAATGAGAGATTAGTTGCTATGTGTTGACAACAGTAATCCATATTACACAAATCTAAATGTAGCCAACAGCTGGTTTTAGGACTTTTAAAGTTCTATTTCTCAATATTCATCAAATTTGCATTCTCCATGTTATTAAGTAAATTTTAATTGCACCAATGTTCCTACATTTTATGAGGCAGCTAATAGCTTCTAATTAATATAATTAGAATTAACTTTAAACTCAAGAACAAAAAAGTTGCAGAAAGAATCTAAAAGTTCGGTATTAGTAAATGGCAATTACCCATCAAATTTAACATCTTAGAAATATGGCATGTACACAATTATTTTTCATAGATATTATTCATAATTTAGCATACAGAGAGATTACAAGAATTTAAAAATCAGAAATATGGAAGCTATTTTTAATAACAGAAGTGTTATGAGGACATAAAAATTACAAAGGAGAAAATACAATGTCAACATTATATTTATAAGTATATATACTTTTATGAGATAAAGGATACATAAAGAAGTGTCTATTAACCATAATATAAAAATAATGCTTATAAAAATAAGCACTCAAAATTATATTTTATCAATTCAGACTGAAAATACAAATTTTCAGGGCCCGGGAGATAGCATGGAGGTAACACATTTGCCTTTCATGCAAAAGGTCATCGATTTGAATCCCGGTGCCCCATATGGTCCCCCGTGCCTGCCAGGAGCAATTTCTGAGCATGGAGCCAGGAGTAACCCCTGAGCACTGCCAGGTGTGACCCAAAAACCACAAAAAAAAATACAAATTTTCTTGTAATTGTTTTGATGTATAGTCACTAACCTGTTTGAGTAAACATATGGCAGAATATTAAAGACAGAAACAAAAAAAAAGGGGTATCAGAGTGCTAGAGTGTATGTAAAATCGTTTTCCACAATAACAGAGATGTATCATTTTGGGAATATTCTGGTAAACATTAAAGAGAAGATCAGACAGTCATATGAACATTAAATAGAAATAAAAAAAATGATCAGACTTAAACACCAAATCCAAAGCCAACGACAACAGAATCAATACACAATCTGCAACATGCTAGACACAGAGGGTACCATCTTATGCTAGCAACCCGCGGGTAAAAGTGGGGGATATGGGATGCATGCTGGGAACAGGGGAGGAGGGACGACAGCATTGGTGGTGGGAATGCCCCGATTCAATATTGCTATGTACCTAAAAACTTACTGTGAAAAATCTATAATCCACTTTGGTCAAAATAAAAATTTAAAAAAAAAAAGAATCCTTTCAAAAATATATTTGGGGACTGGATCATATGCATTTTATATTCCAGTATATGTTTATACCCAAAACTACATATCTCCTTGAACACTGTAGATAATATATGTATACATTTATATATACTATGTATAATATATATAAATTATATTGATACATATATAACCATCGTATTTTATATGTACCAACACATATTAGTTTACATTTATCATTTATACATATATATAAATTTTCTGTAAAATGTATTTGGCTAGAGATCAATCATACACTGACCTTTATATTTGTATATCTCTATATGTGTGTGTTTGTATGTGTATGTCTATACCATCTGCTATGAACCCAAAGCACTCACACACTATACATTCTTCCAATAATATAAAACTATTATACTTATCAGTAAAGTTTCTGTAGAGACTTTTTTCAATATAATTGTTTATTTTATCTTTGTTGCCTAAAAATTCTGTTCTTTTTATTGTTATAACTTGTGGAGGATCTCCCAATTCATGATCATGGAATCTCTCATGTGATGCTTAGTTGGACATGTCTAGTTATGCACACTATACCAGGCCTGTAGTTCAGTGCTAAGACCTTCTACTGCAATAGCAAATGCTTTTTCCCAGTATGTTAAGGCAGAAGGTCTTCAGATATATTCAAGTATTTTCATGTAGATGAGAGAACATTTCTATGGTGGATAATCGATGATTTATGCTTTGTTCCTAATTGTGACCAAAATACATTTGTTCACTGGCATCAACTCCTTTCTGAAAGAATCTAAAAAATACAAGAAACATGATTTTAAAAAGTACCCCTTGTATTCAGGATCTGTACACATTTTCACTACAGTAGCTATACAGGTGTGTTTTGATTAGATCAATGCCTTTTTAAAAAAGAGGAGAGTGTCTATAAAGGAACTCATGTAACTGTCCAACATGTGGATAACATAAACCAGCAGATGTTCTATGATTGCTTCATTAAAGGTTTTTTATAACAGAAAGAAATATAGTCAGTTGTGTAGGAGATAAGTACTATAAACATTCAGGCACCTGCTACAATTAGTGATTTTTTTAGGTTCCAGGATACTGAGATATCAGTGTATATCTGTTTGTTGGAAACTCTACATATCAGAAATAAAGTTTATCACACATTAGTGACTTGGAACTTTGAATAACACTGGTTGTGTTAGGTCCAGCTAAACAAAAATGAACCTGATCCAACTGATCAGAAAATGTATCAAACCTGTGCAAATCCATGTGTATATTAAAGTCAGATATGGAGGAACAGGGATGTTTGAAAGTTTAAAGTCAGAGCCAAATAAATTAAACACACACACACACACACAAATTCTACATAGCATAACTTCTAGTGAGGACCATTTCAGTTATTAGAACCACTATAGGGGATTGCTTAGATTATATAGAGAAGTGGTGCTTTTATAATTATTAAAATTGAGGTATAGTTTTTGATTTCAGGTAATTCATTACTTAATTTATTGGTAAGCCCATGACCCACTTTTAAGAAGTTAAATATTTCTGGAGATATTATTTTAAAAATGAAATCTATGAAGATATTTGGAAATGTCTTGTTTCAATATATGGGTGATCTCCAGCCAAAATGATAGCAGAATTTGAAGGCATGAGAAAGAGAGCGAGGAAAGTTTGATCACAGTTAATTTCTTAAATTCATCTGCAACAAAATTGTAGTAATGCTCTAATAATTTTTATCTTGTTAGATTTCTAGGCCAAAGATTAAAACTTTCTATAATTTTTTTCCAGCTGTGGTATCTTTGAGAAGAAAATCAGGACCTGAATATCAGCTATTTAGATGTTAGATAAAAAGATTGTTCACATGGATTTACTCTTCTAATCTTACAAAATCTTGATCCTAGCACCTGGACCTGTTATTGAAAATTTCTCAAAGCTCTCTTATTTGAGAATTGGTCTATTAGAAACCAACTTTCTAGTGCAAGTTTACATTCTCTTCTTTGTCAGATCTTAGTACTTCTTTCCATTTGAGGATGCACCAGAGAGATCACAGGAGATCACACAGTCATAGTTATGGTGGTAATTTATAACCACAAAGGGATATAAAGCAAAACAGAAAAAGATACACAGAACAAAATCTAGGAAGCTATAAAGAGTATTCTTTCTGTAGACGACAAAAGAATTGTGTTTCTTCCTGAAGGGAATTGTGATATTGTGATATTATGTGATATTATGTCTAACAGGTAAAAAATTAGACATTATTAGTCCTAATTTTGGGGATAATACTAACCATCTATACACCCCTAGCTTTGAAGATACCAAAACACCAGAGTCCCATGAGAAAACCAGGCATTCAACTGACATATTGCTTTATGTATATATTTTTTTAAATAAAATTTTTATTTTTAAGTATGTTGGGTTACATAACGTTGGCAATCATGTTTTAGGTACAAATTAACATAAAATCAGGGGAACTCCCATCACCAAAAAGTCCTCAGTCCACCTCAGTTCCGATCATAGTTCCCATATCCTCTGCCCTACCGCCCCCTCCCCCCCCCGGATTGCTAAAGCAAGTGGTCTCCTCTGCTTTATGTATATTTTAAGCACAGAGAAACCACCTTAACCACGAAGGGTTTAGTAGTAACTTCAAATCTATAAAGTTCAGTCTAATAATAAGCTTATTCACCTTTTAGTAGCAGTCAGGCCTGTTGCTTGTCTGCAGATGAGAAAAATCTCCCTTCATTGATCAAGAAAAGCAAAGGACTTGCCTTCTTCTTTCAATTTAAAATATGCTAGAAATCAATAGGTCTTCCTATACATTTTACAGTTTTGTTCTTAACACTCGCCATTTTCACTTAATAACATCGCTTTTTCACTGAGCTCTTTAGGACTCTTCTCAGTAGGATTATACCTATAGGATCTCAACACAATACGCTTCTATAAAACCTAATATATGAATCATTTCAATTTTGGATGAGCTAAGATAGAACAGATATAGTTCTCAAGCAGAAAGTCTTGAAAAAAGAACTAAAAGACTAATAAAAATCGTGGCAACAAGTACTAATTCTTGCATTGCTGGCATTAACTTTTCTCCAAAAGTAATTATTTGTAAGCTTCTGAAATGTCTACAGGAAACAACAACAATTTCAATCATTTAAATTAAATTAAATTGAATTATTTTTTCTAGATTTAGAAGTCACTAGATACAGGGAGAAACCTGGCAGACTGTTAATGGTAAAAACACAAGTATTCACACTCAGACATAATCTGATGCATCCTTATATTTTACTCTGAATATTTTACTCTCATGTAGATGAGGGTAGAAAAATCTTTGGATTCTTGGAAACATTATAATTGCTTTGTAAATGCTAATTGATCCCAAATCTAAACAATTGCCTCTACTTTGTACAAATCACTTGTAATAACATATCACTGTATGAATAAAAATGATTTAATCTTTCTTACTGGTTAGGGACAGAGAAAGGATTTGAGACCTTAATCTATCTGATAAGGGGATAATCAGAGTAATCGCTTTAAATTTCCGTAATTCTCTGATCCTACTCATGTCTGTCACAGAACAAATTGAGCCTGTGCTTATGCCTACAAAATCTCCAAGTGCAAATCAGAATGTTCATCATTGAGCTGACTATAATAAAACCAAGCTTCATTTGGCAAAGTCAGCTTCATTACCTGAATAATATTTGATTTTTTCTCTTTTGGTGATAAATTACATTTGCCTAATTTCATGCCTTCCTCTGGAGCTCCTCCGACCTTGCCCACATATCTACATAACACTCCCAAATATTTTGTAACATATTTTGCATTTCTCTGTCTCTATTACTATCTATAGTCAATATTGTACGTATCTCTCAATGCCTATTACCTATTTAGAGTCAATATCTTCAAATTCTATTGAGACTTTTTCACTATAGTCATTAGAAAATTTTATCAAAAGTGCATTTCAAGCACTGCTAGAAGATGCACAAATGTTCTGTTAAGTAGGCCATTTGAGTAAATTAAAGAAAAATAATATAAGATTGCATCCCATTGCATTGAGGGCCCAGAAAGGGTCTTATAATTTAATGTCTACAAACTTGCATCTCTTATTTCTTTTAAAGGACTGATGAATAAATTTTTCCTATATTTGTCTCTCTTTTCTCTCTTCTCTCTCTTGCTTACTCTTTCTCTCACATTCTGGCAGTGCTAAGGCTTACACCTAATCCTATTCAGAGTTCTCTCCTGGAAGACACAAAAAATCATATGGAATGAGTGATTCTGAACCCTTTGAGCAACATGCAAGTCACTCACGAGCCTTGCTCCTGAACTGTCTCTCAGTAACCTGGTAACTTACTTTGTACATATATATTTCTGTCTTTTAGTTAAGACTGGATCTAAATTCACTGAATTCCTTACTCAAAGAGTTCACAGTTTGATTTTCCTACTGAAAGGCTCTTATGTCAAATTTGGAAGTTGAGAGAATTCTAAGTCATGATTCACAAGTTGTGAACAGGGCCTTTGGATTTTTTGTTGGCAACCAATTTGAATCTTTACCAAACATACCTGCTGTTCTAGAAAAATGACCCATTTTAACATGCCCACAAGCAGATATCTTCAAGAAGTGTTTATTGGCATTTCTTGTATTTTTTGTATTTTCTACTAGATTTCCAGACATTTACTAGTCCAGAAATTCTAATGATTTTATAAATCACAGATTACTTGCATCCAATACAATATACTTGAGATACCTAAACTAGATTCTGATACTCTATATAAAACTGGTGTCAGAGTAAATGGAAGAAGTTGTGCATATTTATATTGAGAGTCTATATTTTCTTCATGAAATTCCCTTTAAAATATCAGCTTTACATACATACAATTTTTCTTTCTGGTAACAGAGATTCTCTGAAAAATGAAAGGAAAATTGTAAAATAACGAATTATTTTGAGGATACCACTTTTTTTTTTTTTTTTTTGGCTTTTGGGTCACACCCGGCAGTGCTCAGGGGTTACTCCTGGCTCCATGCTCAGAAATTGCTCCTGGCAGGCACGGGGGACCATATGGGGCACCGGGATTCGAACCGATGACCTTTAGCATGAAAGGCAAACACCTTACCTCCATGCTATCTCCCGGCCCCCGAGGATACCACTTTTAAAGTATTGAACCTAAATTGCTGTCAATTAGACCTTCACAGCCCATTTTCACTAGAATTTTCCTATGACATTTATAAAATGGATTTAAATATCTGTTAAGATTAATAAAAATGTGAAAGAGACTGCTCATTACTAATCTAATTTTTGAACAATAATATTTCATTACATAGACTTGCATTTACATTAGAAAAGATATACAGACATTTCTAAAGTGATATATAAACTTACCTAATAAATATTACTAGTGAAATATACAAAATGTATTTTGTAGGGGAAATTCAAACCAAAAAGTCAAGTAATTCATTTTAAACATAAATTTTAGTTTAAACAGGAATCTATCAACATGATATTCTGTATGCATGTGTGCATGTGCATGTGTGTGTGTGTTTGTGTGTGAAACTTGTCAGCTTACTTCATAAAAATAACTAAATTCAGATAATTTTGAAATAACATATACTGATTTTTATTTTTAAAGTTGGTAACTAGCTTGGCAGCAATTAACTCTGAAGTAGAAGCCATCTGGATAAAGAATGAGTCATTTTATACATTTTGGTTGAATTTTTTGAATTTTTATTTTCTATAATTAATATTAATATATATGGAACCTAAGTTACAAAGTGCTATTTCTGATTCTATCTGTATAATCACCACTTTGACAGTGCCAAAATAATCTTTCCAAAAAGTCTATTTTAAGCCATGTACGTTATTATAATGATAGAAATAGCCATAGTAGAGGGCTGTGGGAGGGAATGTTGGGTAAGTCACTTGTCTTGCTTATGGCAGACTTAGGTTTGATTCAAAGCATAACAAAAGCTATTATTTGTGGCACCAAAGCCAAGAATAAGCCCTGAGATAGATGGGTACAGTTTTAAACAAAGAGAAAAAGAGAAAAATAGAGAAAAAGAAAGATTGGCTAAAGTTTATGGTTAAAACTATTATAACTAAAAACAAGCATTTCTCTTTTCTCTCTGTCTAAAATAAAGATAAATGATGTCATAGCATCTAGATTTTTATTAAAAGCAAGTAACATTTTGCTAGGCTATACAAAAATGAATATCCATTCACCTAACACCAAAATGTATATGCTCAAAATTATTTAAAAAAAAGGAAACATTTATGGCTTGTGTATTTTACTACAATAAAGAGGGAAAATTGAATATTCTATCACATAATTTTGGATAAAACTTTTCATATTCAATTTACTTTTATTTGGACCAATTATAACTATTTTCAGATGTCATTTTGCAACACAAGAATAAATGTTTTCTTTTAGCAGGTAGAACAAAAATCACCTCGAAATAATTAAAACATGTTATATAGAGTAAATGCCACCTCATTCTTAATAGTGGACTTTGCATTGGCATTCAGTAATAATTAAATTTAATTTTGACTATCTAAAATAATAAACAGATTTATTACTTTAGATAGTAATAATTAACTTATTCTAATATTCATGACTCGAACATAAACTCTAACCTGCTCAAAATAAGAGAGAAATATGACATTTGTTTAACCTGATATTAAACACTGTTCGTTGTCCTACTACCCTACTACTAGAAATACATATTTTCTTGGTTTAAAAGCAGGCAGAAGAAGAGATAGTTGGTCAAGGTTGTGCATTTTTATTTACACCTACCAATTTAATATTTCTTGACAGAAAAGCATTACTCTATGTCATTTCTCAGTTCTAGCAGAAATTATAGTTAAAGGAAGCCATCTGAAGTTTTCAGTCATACACATGTGGAGAGAAACCCGATGGCATGTTCCCATAATCTTCTTGGCCCCAAGTGTGAAATTATTCAAGCATTTGATGATGCCAAGAAGACATAAAGAAAGTTTATACTAACTTCCTTAAAAAAGAATGTAGGTGGGAAAAAGAGAGGGTGCTTGCTTGCTTTCTCTGTTTGGTAACATTTAAATAACACTAGAAATATTTATATCATGAAGGTTGGATAGAAACACTTGTGAAAAATAAGTCTTGTTTTACTTGAGAGAGAGAAGCTGTTTGACAGCTTTCTCAATTCCTACCATGATAATTGGTTTGTTTACAGTTTATGTTCTGCTGGTAACTTATATTTTTGCAAATCTGAAGTCAATATTCAAATGTTTTGGGGGAGAGCTGAGTAAAATAGTCTACTATAATTAGCTTCCTCAGTGTGGTTTTGGATTATTTCCTGATTTGATTAGATTAGCTGGTGGACTGTCTATAAAACTGGCTTT
Organism: Crocidura indochinensis; assembly: GCA_004027635.1. Classification (NCBI taxonomy): domain Eukaryota; kingdom Metazoa; phylum Chordata; class Mammalia; order Eulipotyphla; family Soricidae; genus Crocidura; species Crocidura indochinensis. The sequence continues at coordinate 10,718 of PVKC010023375.1, forward strand.
CTTCAAATAACCAACTATTTAATTTGTTTGTTAAAATGTCATTTGCATATTCTAATTATTTGAATAAACAGACTTAGAAAGTTATCATGTCCCTTCACCCAACAGGCTTAATATGCTCTTTTGCAATATTGCATGAGATTGGCATAGCATTTATTTAAACTTTTTTGTTCTTTAAATTAGATGAGTTCTTCAGATTGAAATCTTTGACCATTTAGTTATTGTCACTTTTGTTTTTAATAAAACCAATTTCAGGCTGGTGTGTAAGGTATGAGAATTGTACATAGTAGACCTGTGTTTGTTCCTGGGCAACCCCTATGGTCCCTCAAGTCTGCCTGAAGTAAATTTTCTGATTATAGAGCCAAGAATATTTCTGACCACTATTGGATATGCCCACCAACCCCAAAAGTAAAAAAGATAAATTGAAAAAAAATTTATGCATGATATGCTACAAATCTGTTTTTGTTTTGATTTGAGGCTGCACGAGGAAGTCCTCTAGGTTTATGCCTGCATCTGTGCTTGGGGATCAATTTCTGTTAGGGAATTATATGTTACATCTAGAGTCAGTTTTCTGCACAGCAAGTGACCCTATTCAATATTTGTATATTTTCTCTCTGTACTGTCTCTCTAGCTCCATGCTACAGATATGTAAAACATGCAACTACTTGGAGTATATTGAAATGTGAATTCAACAACAGAAATAATAAACATACTACTTTGCTCAACCTCAAGCTTCCATGTACCACCACATCGTGTATCTCTTTGTACTAACTCCCAGACATTTGATTTCTGCCATCTGCTGTAGGGGTATGATTTTCTTTTTCTAAAAGTTAATATAAATAAAACCATGGAATTTATATTATTTTTCATCTGCACATTTCTCACTTTGCTCAATGATTTTGAGTTTCATTATGTTGTTTTATGCATAAATACGCTTAAGAAAGATTTATTTCTTCAGTTGTATTTCCATTCTCTTCTGTTTCTTTTTATTCTTTTCTGGTATTTAATTTCCGGTATGTTAGACATATTATGAAATGTTGTCCAAAATAACTCTAAGGTTTATTTACCCCACTCATTTGTTTTATCTTAGTTGTATTTAATATTTTATGGTCAATTGTATGGACTCATTTGTCTTCTACTTCATTTTGGTAGTGGGAGAATAAAATCAGGCTTAAAATAATCCTAAACAGAGGTAGGTCTTCATCTCTTTGTGGTTGTGGTGATACAGTTAAATTTGAAGATAACAAATATTAATATCAACTGCATTATACTTTGTATGCTCAAAGAGTTGAAGAGGGAAAATATTTTATGATTGCATATTAAATGTTTTCCAAATTTTTTTATTTTATTATAAATATGTTCCTCCATTTAGATTACTGGGCTGTGTTTCAAAAGCAACTTCCAAATTCCTTTTTTTAATAATTCTGATATATGAATCACCTTGCAGTACATAACTGGTATGCTATTTTGTCATTTACTCACAATAAACTTGATTTCGTCATTTTCAAAGTGGGTTGCAACTTGGATATTGTTCTTAAATTACAGAAACCCTAGATTATGTAATTTCCATAGAGTTCTTTGCTTGTATACTAAGATAAGATTAACAATTAATAAAATAAGATTAACAAACTATCCTGTATGGAATATGAGGCTGATATCTATGTTCAGATAAAATTCTGTTGAGTTTGTGTTAGCTTGACTACTTCAGTTTTCCATTTTTTTTCTAATGCCTTAGTTTTTATTTATTAAGGTTTTTTGAGGAATAAACTATGGCTGTATCAAGGTTTATGCCTTGAAGTTGTGTAGAGTTTATTGATTTTGTAATGGGGGCAGGCTCAAGCCAACTTTGGACTCTATACTGAGAGATCATCCTTAGTGATCTCAAGGCATCATCATATGCGATGCTAGAATTTGAGTCAGCTGAGTGCAAGACAATTGCCATACTTGCTGTAATATTGCTAAGGCCCCATTGAGAAGTTTTTTTAAAGAGAAGGTTGTTCACTTTCTCTTTTACTCTGTTTACTTTATTCTTTATGAACTATAATTTCTGAAATCGCTTACTTATTTGTCTCTTTGAAAAAAGATAAATGTTAGGGGCAGGTGTGGTGGCACAGATGGTAAGACATTTGCCTTGCACTCACTAACCTAGGGCAAATCACGGTTTGATTCCCCGTTGTCCCAAGCCAGGGGCGATTTCTGAGTGCATAGCCAAGAGTAATCCCTGAACGTCACTGGGTGAGGCCCAAAAATCCAAAATAAATAAATTAACTATAACTAACTAACTAAAAGTGCTTTCTATCAGTTTCACAATATTTAATAGTATAACACTAGAAAACTATTGTCCGTCCCCCACACCCAGCATCAGTGCAAACAAACAAAACAGGACACTAACTTTGTTTTGTTTACATTTTTAATTTTCAAACCCACTGCAGTGTCTCTTTGTATTTATTTTCTTTTATCTCTTAAATAATTTTTCTCATGTTGTTTATTAACAGAAGTTGTTGGTTATCATAAGTCACTGTGCTAGAAATCTGCTCCTTTGATCAATTGTGATCAAACTCCATGGATAAAGGTTGTAGCATAGAAACCTGATAGTTCAGCAGGTAGAAGAGCAATTGATTTGCACAGAACTAATCCAGGTTCAATTGCTTATACACTAAGCCTGTCAAAAGCAATTCCTGGAAGCAGAGTCAGGAGTAAGCCCTGAACATATTATGGGTGTACCCAAACATCAAACAAATGAAAGTTTTGACATTGTCTAAATTTTGCCAACTTTTCCTCAATTTACGTTTTTATTTGGGGCGATAATGAGAGAGAAAGTAAGTAGTATCATACTACTATAGGAGCTTCAGACCTGACAGGAAGCTAACCCAATATTAAAGTATCTATTTGTACTGCAGTGTAATTTAACTTAGAAGCTCTCAGTGCAATTAATGAATCCACATCCTTTACAAAGACGAGGTCATCTTAGTCATTACACTTTTCAATTATTTAATCAGAAAAACACATGATATTTGGGACATTTTATTTGCCATAATTATCTAGGGCTGACTAAATATCATCCTGTTAAAAGCTATATATTCTGCACATTATTATTAATTGGTCTCCTAGGACTTATTTCATTAGGATGCTATTTTTATAAGACTTAAAAATTTCTTTGATGGTGAGATATAATATACTAATACTAGGGTAGATGTTCCTTATATTCAGAAGGAGAAAAGACCATTACAAGCATACATGAGGTTGAAAGTGTTAATAAAAGAGCAGGAAACTGCAGATATAGGAGGTAGATTATGTAGTGTAAATGAAGTGAAGTTAGTTGAGTTCCCTAAGGCTTTGGATAAATTGATGGATAATTGCCTGGATTCCAAGGCAAAAAGAGATTGTTCTGAGTAATATGAGAGTTGGCATAAGAACTATTAGAATAGGTGTATATTGAATCTTCAGGATGAGAACCTCACAGAAGTATTTGGGGCTGGACTTACTGTTATAGAATATCTTCCCTGCCTCTATTCAGATTCCCCAATGCCAAGTCATTCAGACTTTTTAAGATAAATATACCCATTTCTAGAAAAATATTGTACCTCATTTTTTAAAATTATTTCATAAAGTTTTTCATTCCTTAAAGAGGGGACACTGAACAACAATTTAGCTAGCATAGTCATTATGCTAATCATTTTATCCTCAGAAAAAATAAAAATAAAATATCAGAAGCTGCTTCCAAAAGATAAGGATTCCAATTCATAAACCCATTTGGAACAATTGATTGATTGATTAATTTTCTCAGATTATACTAAAACGATATGAAGGGTCATGAATAGTTTATGACCATTCTTTAATTGATAAACCAAGAACATGTAATTCAATTTTTTTCTAATAATTTTTAATTTGATAAATGTGAATTGCAAGTCTTTCACAGTTATACTTAAGTTACATAGTGACACTGAAATAGGGTCATTCCAATCCAACAGTGTTGTCCTCACTCCATCCCTTTTCCCAGCTTGCATCCATACCCCCTCTATTTGCCCTTTGGACTGCTAGTGTGAGAGGTCCCCTCTGTGTATAGCTTGCTATAGATTGGGGTTATTTTGATTCTGTTATCATTGACTTTGGGTTTTGTTTTGTATTTGTTGGTTTGTTGGTTGGTTGTTGTTTGTTTTGTTTTGTTTTGTTTTTGCCACACCCGGTGACTCTCAGGGATTAGTGCACTCAGAAATCTCTCCTGGTTTGAAGAACCATATTGGCATATTGGATGCCAAGATGAAACACAGATCCATACTGGGTTAGGCCATGAAGGCAAATGCCCTACTGCTGCACTATTGCCCAGGCACCTATGTCTGATCATTTTTTATTTCCACTCAATGTTCATGTGAATATTTGCTCCTGGTAACATGCACTTTTATATTTCCCCACATTTTTTGTTTTGGTTTTTGGGCCACATCAGTGATGTGTTACTCCTGGCTCTATGCTCAGAAATAGTCCCTGGCAGGCTCGGAGCACCATATGAGATATCAAGATTCGAAACACCATCCCGTATCCTAACTCCATCCTTTCTCTCAGAACCTTCCCTCAATTTTTAAAGAAGAACAAGATGTTTCAATTTTTGTGGTTCTGTTGGGAAAAGAAAGAAAAAATAAATTTGGTTAGAGTCTGTAGAAATATAGATTTATGGGGCCCGGGAGATAGCATGGAGGTAAGGCGTTTGCCTTTCATGCAAAAGGTCATCGGTTCGATTCCCGGTACCCCATATGGTCCCCGGTGCCTGCCAGGAGCAATTTCTGAGCATGGAGCCAGGAGTGACCCCTGAGCACTGCCGGGTGTGACCCCCCCAAAAAAAAGAAATATAGATTTATAAAAAGAAAGAAAAGAAAAAAACAACCAAAACAGTTAAAAAAAATACAAAGCAATTAAAACATAAAAAAAAGGAGGGGGTTGGCATGGCAAGGTTGCTTTTTTTTTTTTATGTTTTGTTTTGTTTGTTAGGCACTGTAAGTGCTGGGGGAAATTAGAAAGGGAATTAATTCCCTTGACCTAAGAGATACAGGGCTTCTCCATCCTTGAAAGCATACTGTCATGGGAGCACCTACAGGCTCCGAACATTCTCATTGTCGAACCCCAAGGTCTATTTATGGTGCCAGAAAACATTCTACTCAGTATGGCTGTCAGAATCAGTTCTGTAATTAGAGTTCCTGGTATTTGCTCCAGCGACGTTCGATTCCTTCTATTGAAGAAACATAGATTTGGTGAGATGTTTCCATTAAAATCGAAATTGATAGAATTTAATAGAGTACAATATCTCTAGTAAGTGGCACAATTCTCCATCACTGCAAGCACAGTGGACTGTTTATGCTAGGAATTTTGAGAACGTTGGTGAAAATAATTTAAAAACTAGATCTAGTTTGGAACACAATGAGAGTTAATCTCTAGTTTACGAACACACAGGCCTTAGAGGTTATGAAACAAATTTAACTGTGTCTGTTTAAATAAAGGTTCAGGGCACTGTCTATAGGTTAAAGGTTTTGTCTTCTAAGAACATTAGGTGAAGACTCCAGGAAGCCATTTGTACTTCAATTAACATAATAAATTGGAGATTTCATGTACAATTATTTTTATACATGCACATCACCATGGCTGAATCCCAGATGTATATTTCTTCACTTAGCAGCAGGCTGTCAATCAGATTGTTGCTGAATAGTGTCCATGATTGTCTGTGTGCAACCACAATGTCCAGGTTCTTCAAAATTAAAACACTAAGGGATAAATGTACTGAGACTCAGAGTTAGACTAAAGATTTGTAGAAAAGTATAAGAGAAAAACATGTCCATAGATGGGGATAAACTAAATATGGAATTAAATTAATTATGGTTCACTTTTGTGAGATTTTTTTATAGACAAACTTGGTCTTGTGTTACATCTCAAGCAATCTGAGAATTCCTATCAATTTCCCAGGGATGTGTTGTTAATAAAGTTCTATCTTGTTTTTCTAAATTAAAATTAACCTTTTTAATTGCCACTCAAGCTAGTGGAACTCTGTTTATGTAAGGACTTTTAGGTTATACTGTTTACAATATACCCAGATATTGTCCCAGAACTCACAGTCAGTCTTATATGAATCTAAAGTCTAGAGCAAAATTTATGGTTTTGGAAAATGAAGAACTTTTTAGAAATTTTCAAAAAGAGTTCAGGAATTTGCTGGATTATGGGAAAAACGGAATGGGATAATCCAAATATAGTTGCTTGCAGCAATAGGCAAAAAGAATCTTAGACTTCCCCTTATATGATGATTTAAAATTTGAAAACATTTTTTCATGAGATTAGCAATTTATTATAGAGGAAACTAAAGTATGAAAACTAATGGCCAGTTTAAAGGATGCATAGGATAGAGCACAAGGAAATAGTGCAGGGCACTCTGACTTTCTATAGGCATTTATTCCTTTCCCTCTCCCCACTCTCATGTTTAGTTACCTGGAATCTAGCTGAAATCTCCTTTTCTTGGATGTTAGAGGCTTCAACCACTTAACCACTCATTGACCATTGAAATTGAACTTAATATTCAGTTTCTTTCTCTTTTC
>PVKC010023376.1:0-17305 GCA_004027635.1 Crocidura indochinensis
AGGAAGAGGGTTTTATATAAACTTTATACATAGAAAATATTTAGCCTGAATCGGATCCCCAGCCTTGCACAGCCCCCTGAAACAGAGTGGCCCTGATAGTCCCCAGTATGAGAATCATCAAAGCTACATTGTCAGGTCAAGTAAGCAAATAATATAAAGATTAATATGAATTATATTTTTAAAGGAAATGAATATCTGAATATTGTCACTTCCTGATTAGTTGATTACCTTTTACTAATACCTATATTCTGATGTCTGACCTCATTATTTTCTCTATGGTGACATCATTACACTCAAGTTGGTCATTGAGCGGTAAGCAAGCTCAGTAACATCAAGTTTGTCCCTTGAAATACCCACAGTGAGAGCAATAAAGCCTTGGAAATATTACAAAAATAAATTTTTGATCAATGCTTCTTGATTGTCTAAATAGAGAAAACTTTAAGAATAAATATTAATGGGGGTTGGAGAGATAGCACAGCAGTAGGGTATTTGTCTTGCACGAAACCAATCCAGGACAGGTGGTTGTTCGAATCCGGCATCCCATATGCGCCCCCCCCCCATGTTACTGCCAGGAGCAATTTCTGTGTGCAGAGCCAGGCGTAACCCCTGAGCACTGCTGGGTATGACCAAAAAAAGAAAAAAGAAGAAGAAATATTAATGTCTGGTCTAAAAGTATGGATAACAAAATAATTTTAATTAAATTGCTGTGAATTACATTACAAAATTTATTCAAGATTAAATTTCAGGCATACAATACTTCAACACAATCTTTTCACCAGTGCCAATGTCCTCTGCAAATGTCCCCCCTAGTTTCTCTCTCATTTGAGAAAACATTCTTTAAGATTTTGAAAAGTAAGGGGTTGGAGAGCCAGGAGTAACCCGAGTGCTGCTGGGTATGACGCCCCAAATAAACAATAATAAATAAATAAAAGTTTCCTTACACTTTAAAAAAAGAAGAATTTGAAAAGTAGGACTGAAAACACATTTAATCTAGGTTCAATCCCTGGCACTATGTCGTACTCCCCTAACATACCCAGGAGTGGTCCTTGAGCATTACTAAAACAAAAACAAAGGTTTTTGATTTTTTATGATTCAAGAGAGAAATAGTTTCCATTCATTGACATATCGTTGCTATTTTCCTTTTATCAAATACAATATAAATGACAGTATCAGCAATCATCCATGTGGTAGTGGTTTTGCTGAATATAGGAATTGAAAAAAAAGGGAAGTCATTCTTTAAAAATCAATTGTTGATACATTTATATTAGAATGTTAAGTTCTTACTACTTGTAAACAGACTTAAAAATCCTCTCTTTCAATAATCTGAGAATAATTCATGTGCACACATTCTTTGCAGAGATTCTCTTGTCAACATTTATCAGCACAACATTGGTCGGATGTCTAAGAATACTTTTAGAAGTCCTTGGTATAAAGTCATTAGAATCATTTCAAGTCATGGATAAAATCCCCTTTAGATAATCTTTGCTTTGCTTTGCTTTCCTCAGGTTGGTTGCATTTTTTAAATTAGTTCTTTCTTCTTTTTCAATAATATGTATTCTATGGGATGAATCTCAGTTTGTTTCAATTTTTGATTTTTTTTTATGTTTCTTCTTTAGAAGTCTTCTTATTTCCTTCTGGCTACATTGATGTTAACAACTTCTCGTAATTTATATCCATCTGCAAACGTCATTAACATGCTATTTACTCCCTCATTAACACTGAAACATTATCATTTATCATTATCTCTGGTAATGATCATAGGATTAAGGGTGTGGGAGACTTAGAACGTTCTAATTCCAATCAGCATGTTGAAAAGGGATGAATCTAGGTCGACCATGAATTGTTCAGGGGCATGCCAAGGGCTTGGCATCAGCATACCAAGTCGAAATTCAATGTTCCTCAATTTGTTATTAACTGAAAACAAGAAAAGAACATAGAGGATTTTATATCAAAATAACACTCCGGTGACTATCACAAGCTCTATTTAGGTAAATCCTATGATAATTTCATAAAAACATGGGAAGAAAGATGAAGAGACTTTCATGAAGAGTCTGGATGGTCAATAAGCACATGAAAATGTTTTGTTGTAATTATCATAGGAAAGTATATTTCAAACTGAGGCTGAGGTATCATCTCACACCAGCGAGGATGGCATGCACCACAAGCATGGGAAACAACCAGCATATAACCTAAACTACAATTATTAGTTTTTATTTGTCAATTTTTTGGGGAGGGAGAGACAAACTCAGAGGTGCTCAGTGTTTACTCCTGTCTCTATGCTCAGATATCACAATTAATGGGACTTAAGTGACTTTATGTGGTTTGAGGGAACAAGCTTCTCTACCACTGTCTTTTTAAATAAATTAATAATTATAGGAGCTGGAGAGATAGTAGAGCAGATAGGGCACTTGCCTTGCACATGACCATCCTGGCTTCAATTCCAGATGATCCCCAGAATTCACCAAACGTAATTCCTGACCACAGAACCAGGAGTAAGCACTGAATGATTGGGCATGACCCTTCTCCATAATTTGGTTTAGTATGGATATTTTGGTGATGTCACCTTAGCTAATATATATATACACAAATATATATGTAGATTAACAAATGTATATATATATATATATATGCACATCAAAAGGCTAAGAGTATCTGAGAAGTGACATATGACTAACTGAAACTTTGAACCAGGTGGGTGCACACCTCAAAGAAGAGAACTGCCTGAGTCTAGAATCCAAAGCAGAACAGGAGAGAGCTGCTGATTTTGGCTGCTCCCTGAGATTTTACCTAACTAAACAAAAATTAGCAGGCTCTTGGGTCAACTCTTCCACTGTTTTTTTTCTGACCCAACTTCTGGAATTTTCTCTACACTCTGATAGTCAACTGTTGAGTAAACATGATAGCTCTCAGTTCCAGGTGAAAGTCACATGCTCCAAGAAGCAAAGTCAAAATTCCAGAGCACAAGGTCAGTCCAAGTGGTTGAGCAGGACTGTAGCCAGTCTAGTCTACAGAGGTTCAATTCAACTTCAATTTCATTTGTTTTGTTTAATTGTTGTATAGCCTTCCATTGTGTGAATAAATCTGTTTGCTGATTCAATCTCCAGTAACTGGCATTAATGTGGTTTCTAAGTAAGACTTTGCTCCTGTGAACAGAGCTGCTCTAAATATTTTAAACAAATTCTTTCCATTAGTGCACATGGTCAATTTGGCTAAGGTATAGAATCATGAACTTAAAAATAGATTAACAGAGAGGATTGGTATGTCTTAAAAAGAATGCTATACTATGGTCCAAAGCATGATCAGCAATAAGCAATAACTTACTATTGAAAAGGAATAAAAAAAAAAACTCATGCCAGGTTTCTCCCAGGTTCTAATTAGAAAAAGGACACCATTTTTGAAAGGACCACATGTTCTCCAGCTTGCTAGTGAAAAAGAAGTCCCACCTTAGCCCCACCTCACCAATGAATGATTTGTGTCACCTTAGCGGAAGTACCGCCTTAGTCCCACCTCACCAATGATTCCTGTCACCATAGCGGAAGTACCGCCTTACCCCACCAATGATTCGTGTCACAGTAGCGGAAGTCCAGCCCCCAAGGAAGTGGTGCCACCCCTTCCTTCCCCTCCCACTTCCCATCTTATATAAGGAGGATCCAATGGGACCACGAGGTCTCTTTGCCTCTGCTCCTTTGGGAGCATGCTTGGAACCCTGGTACCAGAATAAACGAATCCACCTGAGCATTTGCCTGATTTGTTGTCCCTTCAATTTTCTACGTCGGAACAGGATTTGAACCGTGGGCTTTCCTTTTTGTTATTTAAGGAATTATGTTTATCACCTTTAGATAGGGATTTGCTTTTACAATTTTCCATACCAGTGCCAGTGTTTCAATTTTAAAATCTTGATATAATTTACTATAATACCTATATCTTATTTCAAGGTTTCATACATGCACAACACTGATCCCAGGCTTTCTTTCTATTACACTGGCCATGTCTAAATATAAGAAGCCAGTGACAAATGTTTAATGATTATGACTTAACAACAAACTCAATATTGGCTAAAGCAAATCTCTCATAAGAGTTTTCCTCTTTCAGTTTTTTAAGAAACTAAAAACAGAATTTTAGAAAAATTCTTTTAAGATATCTTAAATACGTTCAGAATATGTATTTAATATGTATGTATGTAGTATGTATAAGTATAGAGTTTTATTGATAAACATGATATATTACTTTTTATTTATAGGTATGCTATATTTTTTCATTTATTTAGGACTTATTTATCATTCCTAAATAATATTTTTCCATAGAACCTTGCACATCTTTTTATAGATTTATTTGTAGGCACTTGGTATTCTTGATAACAGGATTAGCGCTGCAAAAGAAAGTTGACCTTTTACTTTGTATGCAGTCACTTCCTATCACCTCATCCTCACTTAGAACAATTGGCCTACTGATTATTTTGGCTTTTCTATATGAAAAATTACATTGTCTACAATTGTTTTCTCAGACCTAATGAGAACACTTATTTTCTCATTTCTAATTTGCATGACTAACTTTTTATTCTTGTTTTATTGTGCTGGGGCAAGCAACTGCTAACATTCAGCTTGTTCCTATCATTTGAATTTTAAACCAAATAGTTGCAATTTTTCACTTTTAATATTATGGATATTGGCAAGTTATATTTATTGCTTTATGTCCTGGGTTCTCTTTATTCTGGTAATTCTATTGCCAACTTGGCTGGGTAAAGGGTACCCATATATTTGTCCAAAGTAGGATTTCATTTGTTGATATGTTGTTTGAGAATTTTTACTCTACTTTCTAAAGTAAAAGAAATTCATTAGTTTTTCATTTGAGGCTTGTTTTTCCTCCTTATGCATTTTTTGCCTAGTCTTAGTAATAGTAATGTTGTCTTTCTAAAATGATTTTGGAAAATATTTATTTTATATATTTGGGAAAAAATCAGTAAAAAGTGCCAGAACTTGTGTTCAAAACATACAAGCATATTATTTACTTTCTGGAATCTTATCCTTTCCTCAGTTTCATTTATATTTATTATGCATTTGACTGATCCCTTTTGGAAAAAATATAGTAAGATATATTTTCCCAAGAATTTCTCCATTTTTTTGAAGTTTTTAAAAAGATGAGCTTATTAATATTGTCTCTTGAAACCACTTTATTTCCAGTTATTTTCTCCTCATTCATGACAGTATATAGTTTTATTATTTTCCTCTTGTTTAATTTTGTCAGATGTCTATCCATTTTGATCTTTAAAGGATAACCTTTAGGAGGATTTCCTTCCAAACTATGTTCAGGGAACATATATATTTAAGACTGAATGTTTTTAAGCACATCTTTTGCTAATATCCAGAGTTTAGACATGGCACATTTGCATTATCAATTTTATGTAGTATTTAAAAATGACCACAATGCATTCATGATACACAATTTTTTAGGGCTTTCCAAATAAGCACTTGTGGCTATTATAGATTTTTATTATTAACTTAAATTAATGATGTGGTAGTGAATTGAGCTCATGCTTTGTATTGTGTTTTTTGTTGGGACTTTTTTTGATAATACATGAGAATCTTTATTTTATATGTGCTTGACAAAATTTTCGTTCTTTGCTTTTCTGTTCTGGAAGCTAGCTCTTGATGGCACGGGGTTTAGGGAGACTCCAGGCCCAAGGCCTTCTCCCTAGTTTGGAGGGTGCTGGGAGGCCTGGAAGGCCCCTAGCTGTCCCCCTCTTCTTCTGCTGAACTCCAGGCCATCTCTGAGTGCTGACCCAGATGGCCAGAAAGATGGGTGCTGGGAGAACTCTAAAGGGGACCCCAGGCTTTCCTCATTCCTCACCCTGCACTAGAGGGTAGGGGCATGGGGAGGAGGTGGGCAGATGTCTGGCTTCTGGTTCTATACGGAATCCTTTTCTGTTCTGGAGGCATAGGGTTTGGGGAGACTCCCTAGCTTGGGGGGGTGCTGGGAGTTACTGGTTTGTGCTGGTTTGTACTGGGGCGGTTACTGCCAACTTTTTTTTCTCACTGGTCTTCATTTTCAAAACAGTATATATTAATAGTATTCCCTATGATTAATGTATGTTTTGCATATGCAGAATGTCATCTTGTATTCTGCCCTTGCCCACCGGCCTACAAGCTCATTTGTAGTCCTTCACTCCCTCACTCCCAACCATCATTACCCCACATTTAACCCTTTTTACCTTCAGTTCTTGACTCCTCAGAGACAGATCATTGTTTCCACACAAAGTCAGCTACCCAACTGCTCCCTAAGTGATAAGATAGAATCTCAGCCTGAGAAGATCCCAATGCACTGCTGCTATTAACCTACTCATAGGCCTCCATTCCTCCTTCTTCTTTCATTGTGGACTTTTGCTTACTAAGAGACTCAATTTCTAAGAAGTGATGGCTTAGGCATCTTTCCTGATATGGGACTGTCGTCAGCAGGCTATCAGACCACACAGGCCTAATCACAGACCAAAGTGGTCCACCGGATTTAACACCCCTCAACTATTTCAAAAGACATAAAAGGGACATGTATATATCTTTTGAATATCTTATATGTATTTCCTTAACAGCTATAATTCTTACTGAATATCCTCTTATACAGTGACGATTTTCCCCACTGTTTTGTCTGTTCTTCTCTTTGTGATCTGTTCAACAAGGAATTCTAGTAGAAGAGTCCCTCAGTTTAGAGCTTATGTTAGAACCAAGTTACAGGGACTGTTGGACTTGTTCCAGCGGCCCCCATATGCACCAATAATGCCATGTAGCATTGTTCCTCTATTGCATAGGCACACTAAAATGGGAAAATACTATACATACAAACAAGTTCTTATCTAATAGAGATAGGAACACACAAATTTTGTAATGCACTGGGACCTTAAACCCTGAACGTTGTCATAATGACCTGGCTCAAGTCTCAAAAGAAAGGGCATTGTCCATTCACCCCTGAACTTGGAGTGCTATCTACGAAACAACCACAGTTGTCTATAACATCACCAGGGAAGATACTACCATGACTCCAGCATCAATGTACTCAAAAGAGACTTCCCTTAACACCCAGAAGACTTAATAGCAACTATGACCTACTTTCAGGACAGGGTTCTCTGCATTGCCCTCTAATTGTTAGGTGAAACTAGAGGATGATCCACATCATCCTGACTTTGATGTAGGACATGCACAGATCCAGGATCTTTAACTACAGAAACCTGACACCAACAACAGAGACTATGTGGGGGGAAAAGTGTATTGGAGAAAAAAAGAAGGGGCCCGGGAGATAGCATGGAGGTAAGGCATTCGCCTTTCATGCAAAAGGTCATCGGTTCGAATCCCGGTGCCCCATATGGTCCCCTGTGCCTGCCAGGAGCAATTTCTGAGCATGGAGCCAGGAGTAACCCCTGAGCACTGCTGGGTGTGACCCAAAAAAAAAAAAGAAAAAAAGAAAAAGTTTTCTTTCTTTCTTTGGTGTGAAATACTATATAAGGCCACACTTCTGCTTTCTTTTTTTTAATTCATTTATTTTTAATTAAGCATCATGGTAACAAGATTGTTCATACTACAGTTTTTGTTATTTTTATTTTTAATATATGTAAAGACTTTATTTAAGCACCATGATTACAAGCATGATTGTAGTTGTGTTTCAGTCATAAACAGAACATCCTGCTTCACCAGTACAACATTCCCACCACAAATGCCCCCCTTCCCTACTCCTTCCTGTATTCGAGACAGGCATTTTACTTCTCTCACTCATTAAGATAGTCATGATAGTTGTTAGTGTAGTTATATCCCTAAATGCACTCACTACTCTTTGTGGTGAGCTTCATATTGTGAGCCAATTCTTTCAGCCCTCATCTCTATTGTCTCTGGGCATCAGTACAGAATGTCCTTAATTTTTCTTAAAACCTGTAGATGAGTGGACTATTCTGCGTCTATCTCTCTCCCTCTGACTTATTTGATTAAGTACAATAGATTCCATGTACATCACGTATAGGAAAATTTCATGACTTCATCTGTCCTGACAGTTGCATAATAATCCATTGTGTATATGCACCAGTTTCTTTAGCCATTCATCTTTTGAAGGGCATATTGGTTGTTTCCAGAGTCTGGCTATTGTAAATAGCACTGCAATTAATATAGGTGTGAGGAAGGAATTTTTGAATTGTATTTTTGTGTTCCTAGGGTATATCCTCAGGAGTCTGCAAAGTTTCTGAGCTACTGTTTATCCATGAGGCTATGTATACTTCCTTCAAACCTAAAAGTGATTCTGACTGGGTGCAGTATTCTAGGCAATGCATTCATTTAGTTGTTATCACTATGCCCTACTGCCTTCTGGCCTAGAGGGTTTATTGTGACAGGTCTGCTGTAATTCTTGAGGATGCTCCTTTGAATGTAATTTTCCTTTTTGACACTTATGATTTCAGTATTCTATCCCTATTTGTGTGTGATTCGCCATTGGGATGATGATGTGTCTTGGGGTGCTTTTCTTCAGGTCTCTTTTATCTGGTACTCTTCTGGCATGCAGAATTTGGTTGCATGCAGTCTTTTTTTCTGGGAGTTCCTCCACAATGAGCAGTTGAGGTACTGCTGATTCTTGCATGGGATTTTCTACCTAGGTCTCTGGGACTCCAATGATTCTTATGTTGTTCTGTTGAGCTTATCTAAGACGTCTATTTTCATCTATTCACATTCTTTGAGTAATTTTTCCATTGTCTGATTATTTGCTTTAAGTCTTTTCTTCAATATCTTTTGTTGTATGGAGTTGTTATGCATCCCATCTTCCAGCACACTGTTTCTCACCTGCTGTTACTCTTTCCATTGAGGCTTTCCATTGAGAAGCTTTCCATTGAGATTTCAATTCGTCTACTGAGTTTTTCAGACCTGCTATTTCATTTTGGAGTTTTCTGATTTCTATCTTTACATCCTCTTGATTCTTATTTGTGTTCCATTCAACTTGATCTATGCTTTCTTTGAGTTCTATGAGCATCCTCCATATTTCTTCTCTACACTCCAATCTGAGAGACTAGGTAGTTGGCAGTTTTCAGGTAAATAGAGTTGCCATCTTCATTTTCTATGTCTGTTGTTGACCTGTGTTGTTTTCCCATTGTCACACTTGTGGATTTTTCTATGTGTTGTGATGGTGTTCATTGGTTAGAAGATTGGCATGGTCGTGAAGTGAAGCAGAGCACAGCAAGAACCAGCTTTACTGTCTGTATGCAGGACTGCTCACCTCTGAAGAAGAACTCCAGGGGAACAATGGCAGAAAGGATCAAAATTTTAGGCCAGCGGACAGTTGAGAGCAAGACCAAGATGTCTGGTATGTTTCAGGTCACACAGCAGAAACCCACAACAGTTTTTATTTAACAGATAAAGTTGTTCATGCTTGAGCTATACTCATAACCTTTACAGTACTCAGCAAAGCCTTCTTAATGTGATGTAGCTACATTTGCTTATTTTTATTTTTGTTGTCTTTGCCTCTTGAATCAAATCATTGAAGAGACATTTGAAGTTCATATGGGCTCACATTTGAGTTTGCTTATATATTCGTCAATGAAAATGCAATAATACTTACATGTACTCAAAAGTACTTGGATGTTTCCTGATTGTAGAACCAAGTGTAACCTTCAGTGTAGCCTGGATTGCTGTGAATGAAACCTGAGGCTCCAAAACCTGGAGAGACATGGGTCTGGAAGCAGACATCAATGCAGGAAATAAGCCACACAGTAAAATGAGGACAAGAACAGGTTGAGAAATTCCAACACACAAGCCTTCAGTCCCATAAGAAGGAAAGCATTTTAGTGGAGGAAGACCAAAGAATAAATACTTCAGTTTTTGTAATGGCATTGTTTTCTGTTCTCAACCTGCCATCTGATGTGAACATTACAAGAGATATGCTTATTCATATAGTACTATATTTCCCCTTAAGTTCTACCAGGTTTTTCCCCCTGTATTTTGAGGCTATTTTATTCAATTTTTACATTCTGAAAATGATAAGTAAGGTTCATGCTTCACATATAGTCAACTTGATTCAAATCCCAACATTTCATAAGGTCCATTGAGAATGACTAGGAAGAGAGTCCTGAGCATAAAGGTAAGCCCTGAGAATTATCAGGTATGGCACAAAAGGAAAATAAATATATAATTTATTAAGGTATGTAATATTTCATCAAATAATGTCCTGTTCCGTCACTATTATGGGCATTGTTGGTCTAAAAGACAATTTCTTTATTATTTATTATTATTATTAATACTGATATACCAATTCTATTGGGTTTACTTTTTGCTTAGGATGTCTGTTTTTTACTTTTCTAGTCATTTTTGTGCTTTATTCCTTGAGTGTACCTATTCCTTGGAACAATGGAATAATACAAGTAGGTAATGTTCTTGCGTGCACATGGCTGACCTCAGTTCAATTGCGCATCACATCTGATCCCCTGAGAATTGATGCAAGTGATCCATGAGTGAAGAGCCAGGAGCAAGCTCTGAGAATTGTTGGGTATGGCCCCAAAACAAGAAAACTGACAACAAAAATAGATATTTCTATATATATTTAATATAATTGGTCAATATTTTCAAGTATGAAATTAATAATTAATACTTATAATTCTTCTCACAATATAATTAAATCTTTAACATTTTTGTGCTTTTAATCTTATTTGTACTTTGATAATTATAAGACTAGACAGAAAATACTAGAACTTAAATTTCTCTTTTAAGGGACACTCACACTCACACTACATTGATATCATCTTGTATCTGTACATTCCAAAAATATATAATTTAAGACAAACTTGTAAAATTAAATTTTTCTTGTGGGAACATGAAATAATTTTAAATAAAGCAAATGGGCTAATTTTAATGAGCAACATTTTAGTTATCCCAATGTATTAACATGCAATTATATAAAATATGAATGAAGGGACCAGAGTGATAGAACACACAGGATAGGGCATTTGCTTTGTATACAGGCAAGCCCCATTCAATCCCTGGCATCCCATATGGTTCCACGAGCCTGCCAGGAGTAATTTCTGAGCTCAGTGTCAGAAGTAATCCCTGAGTACTGCGAGTTGTGACCCAAAAACTTAAATTAAAAAAGCAAATAAACAAAATGTGAATGCAATGTTTTGCATTTATTTTTATAGTAAGCTATAGGAAATGGTTTGCCCTATATTTTTGAAAATAATATTTAATTCAAAATGGTTACATATTCAATTGCTGGTTGCATCATATTTGATTATATAAATGTGGGCATAAATTTTTTTATAGTTGATCTTTTACAGTACAACAAAAACCTTTAAAGTGGGGCTAATGCAGTGACAGAAGCAATAGGACATCTGCCTTGCATGTGCCAACTTAGGACAGACCGTAGTTTGATCCCCCAGCATCCCATATGGTTCCCTAAGCAGGAGCAATTTCTGAGCACATAGCCAGAAGTAACCCCTGAGTGTCACTGGGTGTGGTCCAAAAAGCAAAAAAAAAAAGAAAAAAAAGAAACCCAAAAACCAAATACACACACACACACACACACACATACACACACACAACTAGAAAAAACAACCTGTAAGTACTTTATTTCATAAAACTCTTGAATAATTACAAAACTGTCTGCCTTTCATTCGAGTCGTTCATAAAATCTACTTTACTTCACTTATTTTGAAATTCTGCTCATGTTTTTGAGATCTTATCGTTGTAAGTTTTTTTTATCATACTTTCATATTTAAGTAAAATTTTGTTCATAAGCTAAGATGTTTTAAATGCTTGTCATTTTAAATTCAGCCGTTCTATTGAAGAAAATGTTTCTAACACTAGTCTAATTATTTTCTCCTCTGTAAGATTTGAATTTTCTCTGTCATTAATGTTCTTAAATTTCATTACATTTCTAGAAGTATCTTTCCTTTTCTCTACCCTTTGACATTCTTTGATGCTTTTTATCTCTAGTCTTCTGTTACAATTTCAAGAAACTTCTTATTTCAAATATTTTTCTTGTCTGTTTTTAAAAAGCTTTTTTTTAATATTGTCTATATTTTTCAATTTACCTGGCTACATTTAAAATATATTTATATATACTTAACTTTTCTTTGATTATGTATATAGGATATATATATCCATTATTTGTATTTAGCTTTTCCATATTAATATTTTGCTCAATAGTCTTCCAAGGGCTCAATTAATCCTTCAACTATATTTTGTAGATGCATGTGCTTGCTTTTAATTTGACTACTTTTTTCTTATTAATATTGTTCTGATTGAATTCCTAATCTTTCATTGTTTATAAAGCCAGCTTTAATTTTTGTTTATTTTTTTAGTTTATTGCTTCTAGTATTTTTGTCTCTTATGGAATTCATAGAATGGTATTTTATTTCTTTTGGAATGGAATGCTTTTCAAATACCTTGTGAGCTCATTTCCCCCTTGAGATTGACTACACTTCAAGCAAAATTCACCACCTTGCCTTTGGCCCTATGGCAGAGTGGGAGAGATAAGGAAGCTGAATGTTCAGCTTCTGGGCACAGAATAACCAGCTCCTGAGTCAGAACCTCACCTCTTGGCCCCAGGAAGAAACAGCATAATTCCTGACCCTGGGGGAGGGAGTGATTAAACTGTGCTGCAGGTGAAAACCTCCTGATTTTCTACCTGGAATTCTGGTCTAGGGTCTAAATTGCTGTCAGTGTGTGACAGAAATCACTACAAAGCAACAGAAAGTGGAGCAAGAGGAATAAGAACAAAATTTCTTTATTCGTTTCCTATTTAACCTTCCAAAGACATGCAAGGCCAGGTTTTCTGACTGGCTAAAGGCAGGATTCTTATAAACAAGCATGAGTCCAGGCCTCTACCCTATTTATCTCTCATGGCTTGAGGTACTGATCTTGGGAACAAAGTCCCACAACCATATGAGGTTGTGAATTGACAAGCCCTTCTCATGCCCCCACCTGTCCCTACTCTGCCCCTTTGTTCAAGTTCCAGGGATCAACAAACACACTCTTGATTTCAATACTTGGTCACTGAGAGTTAGTTTTCTTTCTGTTTGCAGTAATTGCTGTAGTCCTAGACTAGTTGAGGTATCAGAGGACACAACTGGGGATCCAATGAACATCTGGGACCATGACCATCAAAGCAGGTACGTTGTCACTGTGCCTTTCCTGGTCTTCTTATGTAATCATAAGTTTGTCATTGGAAATCACAAAGTGCTAGAAACCCACACCTCCTCAGATGTCCAGGCTTTAAGAATCTGAGAAGAGCAAATTAGTCATGGAATGTTTTTTGATGTTTTTTTTTGTTTTGTTTTTGGGCCACACCCAGTGACGCTCAGGGGTCAGGGGTTACTCCTGGCTATGCGCTCAGAAGTCGCTCCTGGCAGGCACAGGGGTCCATATGGGAACCGGGGGATTGAACCGTGGTCCGTCCTAGGCAAGGCAGCAGGCACCTTACCTCCTGCGCCACCTCCCGGCTCCCATTTTTTGATGTTTTATATTGCAAAAACAAGCTTGTTTTGAAGTTAGAAGTATTCTCAAACTCAAAGACTTCTTTTGTTAGGTTGGATTTTTGGTTTTATGTTATATAGCGATGCTGAGGGCTTACTCTGTACTCAGAATTCACTCTTGGCTATACAGAGAGGATCATAGCTGAGGGTCATGCTGGGGATCAAAGCCATGTTGGCCAAGTGCAAAGCAAATGCCTTCCCTGCTATACAATCTCTCCATACCACACTTCTACTCAACATTCTACATTTATAGAATCTCAGGTTTCAAAGGTGAAAAAAATATAAATGGGTACTTGGGACTTGTATTAACTGTTCTTAAGACTTGCTGTGTCTTGAAATAAAATATAGAAAACTTGCTCCATTGTTTTTGATGACTATGCAAAGACATTGCCTCCATCCCATTATTTTTCCCAAAGCGTGAGCCTGGGCGCTCAGAATTGATAGGCTTTGTAGTATTGTCTTTCATATTCTTTTTTGTTTGTTTGTTTGGTTTGGTTTTTGGGCCACACCCAGTGACACTCAGGAATTACTCCTAGCCATGTGCTCAGAAATCGCTCCTGGCTTGGGGGACCATTTGGGATGTCAGGGGATCGAACCACAGTCTGTCTTAGGTTAGTGCGTGCAAGGCAGATGCCCTACAGCTTGAGCCACCACTCCAGTCCCTTATTTATATTCTTTCATATTCTTAGCAACCATTGCCTTCTCTTCGCCTACATCTATCTGTCCCTTTTGAAAATCCTTCTTTTTCTTCACTCTACAGTCATCCCTGATCCCTGATCACCCCATTCTGGAGTTTCTTCACTTTCTTAATCTTTCCTCCATTTTGGCAACTAAAATTTTAACTGAGCAGCATAAAGTTTAACTGGACTCCAGCACACACCCCACATGGTCTCAGACCTTGGGCTACTTAGGAAAGAGATGTGAGAGGGATTCCAGATGCTTCCCTCAGAGCAGCTGACACAGAGAAAGTGTCCCTGTGGGTAAAGCATTTTAATTCCCTAGTTCCTGCCACCTTTGCCACAACAAGGAAGGTATCATAGACAACCCCCTGGGGAGCAGAGTAGAATATCAGGCCCTTCACTTCCTTGGAAAGAATCTGGCAAGAAAAGAATGAACACACTGGCTGAGTAGTTGGCAGAATATCTCAGGTTACTTTGACACTAAAGTATCTGGGACACTCTAATGCACCCCCTCGTGGTTATCCCCTAATTATTCATATCAGCTCAGGGAGCAACCCTCCACTAAGAGTCATTTAGTCCCTTAACTCTGACTTTCTGGAGCATTCCCTACTCTTACTTTCCTGCTTCTATTTCATTCTTTGCTATACGAATCTTGACTATCTCTTTAATTCTATGATGGCCCCATGACCACCCTTCCAATGATGCTATTGTTATTAAAATAGCAGTCATTTTTATCTTTAGTTGTGGAAAATATAGAAAAGTACAAAGAAAATAAAACAAATTCAGCATCTTACGCCTCCAAGAAGAACCCTGTTAAGAGTGAGCGTATTTACTTTCAGTCATATAGGTTAAACTTGGTCTACTTGCAAGTTCATTTGGAGAAAATTCTCCTCCCTTCCAACCCCCAACACTGAAAATGAAGATCTTGATTTGCCCTAGTTATACAGTGTCCCATTCTGGGTTGTCATAATCTATTTGTGCTGCCTGAGATCTCTTTGTTTCCAGTTTCTATGCTAAAAGTGCAATGATAAACATCTTTCTTCTCATCCTTTGTGCTAGGCTTTGTTGATTCAGAATGACTAGCTCCTAAAAGTAGAATTCCAGTTCAAAGATTATTGCAGCGCCTTTGATTCATATTGCTAAAAGAAATGAGAAGCTTCATTAAACTTTGCCAAACAATGTATGTGACTCTTGTGAAGGTAACGACATACCATAAATACTTAAATGAAATAGAAGCAATCCATACCATAGACTCCCAGGAGAATGGGCAGTGGTCTCAGCCAATCACTGACTGAATAAAACATGGTTTTACTATTGAATACTCTATATTCATATCTTTACTATTCTAGAACATTCCTACCTAGAGAGAATTTGTAAATAACTTGACTGTATTAGGAACATCTTTCTCTCTCTCTCTCTCTCTAAATATATATATATATTGTAATAAACTACTCTTCTAATCTTTATCAGGTTAAATAAAACTTCTTTTAAAAATAGATTGTTCAAGGGGCTTAGAGAACTAATACTAGGATAGGGAGCTTGCCTTGCACAATTCAGTTCATGTTCAACCTCTAGTACCCCACTTGATCCCCCAAGTACCACCAGGTATTATCCCTCAGAACAGAGCCAACAGTAAGTCATTAGATGTGCCCTCCAGAAAATAGACAAAAAAGATCATTGAGTGGGACCATCAAAGAATAAGCTGTCAATAATATCTTATTTTTGGAGGTTTGCTTCAGAAAATCTCTCATCTTTGAGTGCATTAATCCAATTATAATAGATATTAATAGAAATTATCTTGGCTTTGATCTAGCCCCAATATGATCTCCTCCTAACAATGACTACCTTAAACCTTGTATATCACCCACCAAGCATATCAATCAACCATGCCCTTTCTTTCCAGAGATATCACTTCCTGTGAATATAAACTATACATTTGCTAAATCTCAAAACTACTTTAGTGATCAACTTGGGAAGCAGCATGCTAAATCCCCCTTTCATTAAGTTCTTCATTGTCCCTCCACCAAGTGCGCTTCCTCAAAGCACCCAATACTGCTCACATAGGAAATGGCTGCAAATACACCACTTTAGGGAGGGAAAAATATACCACGTTAGCACACAATAGCTGAACTACAGTGATTCTCCAACCCTCACCTCTTTAATTAGTCCCTGTGAAACCAGAGCGTTGAAATTAGAAACAGAGAATGCCTCTATACAAAGATACCTGACCTTGCTCCACTCCTCAAAGCCTCATGAGAAGGACAGAAGAACACTTTGTCCTCCTAAAGTTTAGTCCTTTTTCTGCATAGGTTTATAGCTAAGGCAAAGAGTGCTGTAGGGCCAGCCCACAAGGGAAATGAATCTTTATTCTGGGTCCTTCAGACTTCTTTATAAGCCTGCTTCCCTCTTCTCTTTCCCTAGGAAAGCTTTTCTTGTGACTTTGCAAAAAAGATGGTCACTTGAAGGTCAAGAGTCTGACATCCAACCAGCTCCATGAACCAGTCACACTGTCTCTCAGACTTTCATTTTTTCTGATATCTCTATGTTCATCTCCAGTGCCAGCTCCCTAACATTGCCTGCAACACTGGGGTGTACCTCAAGACTGTCCATCCCAAACTACTTTGCTTCTTTCCTCTTTTTGAGGAAAGCTTGTTATTAGGAAAATTTTCTCTGCCCAGTAAGAAGGAAGGAGAACAGTAAAACAAATACTAGCATAATTATTTTCTTGATTTCACTATTTACAACCTGCTAAATCCATCTATTTTTTCCTACATCACATTTGCTTCTCACCTATGTGTTTCTTTATAGAATAAAATGGAAACATTTTCCTACATAACTATAATTATTTTCCCTTCAAAAAAAGTCATCCTGGCAGCCTGTTCAATATTTGCACTCATTTCTGTTGAAGATCCCATGTAGCCATCTCTCTCTGCATCTTACAGCTCCTTCCTTATCTCCTTTTTTATCTTCTTTCTCAGGTTTTTAGCTACACTCACTGTTACTTAAAGTTAACTCAAGGATCACTCCCAATGGTGTCCCAGGAATTCTCTATGTCAAGTATCTGCCCAGTGTTGGTCAGCGCGCGCACGCACACACACACACACACACACACACACACACACACACACACACACACACGCAC
>PVKC010023377.1:0-17233 GCA_004027635.1 Crocidura indochinensis
GGGCTGTAGTTTGAGGACCACTGCAGGACTCCTCCCATTTTTTGCTTGTTTGACTTTTGCCCATTTTATTTTTTTTCTATCCTTCAAACAGAACCACACAACTTGAACCATCTTGTTCCGCCTCGCAATTTGAGGGGGAAATAATGGAGGTTTGGTACCAAGACCCAGTTGTATGAACATTAAGTAGAAATGAAAAATGATCAGACTTAAACACCAAATCCAAAGCCAAAGACAACAGAATCGATACCCAATCTACAGCAAGCTAGACACAGAGGGGACCACTTATACCTGCAGTGGGGGTGGGGGTGGGGGGAGGTAAAAGAGGAGGATATGGGATGCATTCTGGGAACAGGGGTAGAGGGAGGACATCATTGGTGGTGGTAATGCCCCTGATTCAATGTCACTACGTACCTAAAATATTACTGTGAAATGAGGCTGGAGGGATAGCATGGAGGTAGGGTGTTTGCCTTGCATGCAGAAGGACAGTGGTTCGAATCCCAGCATCTGATATAGTTCCCCTAGCCTGCCAGGAGTGATTTCTGAGCGTAAAGCCAGGAGGAACCCTTGAGTGCTGTCAGGTGTGACCCAAAAACAAAACAAACAAAAAAATTACTGTGAAAGATTTGTAATCCACTTTGGTTGAAATAAAAATTATTATAAAAAAAAAGAATAGAAGAAGAGAAAAATTAAATGGATCAAAGTGTTCTCTAAGTTGCTATACTTTGGTGAATGATGTTACCTTTGAACTAACGAAATAATCTTGAGGAAAAGGGGCTCATTTTGGAAGACAGACGATCCATTTGACTGTGTATAATTTGAGATAGCTCAGTTTTTTCTTATCTATTAAAAAATGAAGTGACTTTAGTTTTTGTCTGGCTTGCAAGCTACTTTAATATGCTGTAAATATCAGGAAATGTCTTTGGTTTTTCATTTTGATGTTGACAACCTCTATGAACCCTGTGACTCTACCACTGGTCTTTTGAGCAATTACCAACCCTAGGCCTTTTAATGTGATCATTTAGTTAATTGCTATTCTTTTCCTTTCTATATAAAATATTTGTTTTTATGGCCCTTATGTTTGTGTTTAGAGTAATTTGGATTTATCGAGCTTTTCTTATATTATCTTTAAGAAGGTTAAATGTGGCACAGAAAATGAAATTTCAGTAAGCAGAGTATCTTTCTTTGTTTTTGAAGGATGCGAGGTGTTATAACCCGACTGAGTAAGTTATTGAAACCTGGAGGAATGCTGTTATTCCGAGACTATGGAAGATATGATAAAACTCAACTTCGTTTTAAAAGCGGTATTCATTCTGTTTGAAATTATTTTTCTTTTAATGTGTTGTAGGGTAGGCTCTTTGGGTCATACCTAGCCTTATTCAGGAATTACTCCTTGCTCTGTGCTCAAGGGTCAGTCTGATGGTACTCTGGAAATCATATATGGTGCTGGGCATCAAGCTGGATCTATCAAATGCAGGGCAAACACCTTAACCCCTGCACTATCTCTTTGGCCCCTGAAGTTATTTTTGTGTATTATAAAACTTAACTTCTTAAATTATGGATCACAGGTGTGGTCACATAACAGTAAAAGGTTTCTGAATGCACTACAACCAAAAATATTTCAAAATCAAACATGTAATGAATACACTACAACCAAAAATAATTCAAAACTAAACACTGAGCAATATACAATGGGTTTGGTGTTTGCTTTGCACACAGCCAATCCAGGTTCAATCCCTGGCATCGATATGGTTCCCAAGCCTGCAAGGAGTAATTTCTGAGCACAGAGTTAGGAGTAACCCCTGAGCACTGCTGAGTGTGCTCCCTCCCCGCCCCCCCAAAAAAAAGCAACACCAAACAAACAAAAAAACATGAGTTGTTTCTGGCAGCACTCAGCCTTGTTACATATTGTAGGCCAGAGGGGTTGAGTAGAAAATGTTTAAGAAGCACTGTTGTCAAGACTGTTTTGTTTATATTTCCTGTCAGGTCTTTTTGTTTTTATTTTAAAGAATACTGTTACTCTTTTTTTAGGACACTGTTTATCTGAAAATTTTTATGTTCGAGGAGATGGCACTAGAGTATATTTCTTTACAAAAGGTATGCTTACCTATATGAGGAAATAATTAGGTATAAGAACTCAGGGTTATTATTTTCAGGGAGAAGCTCAAAAACTCTAAAAATGAAGCTAGAGTAGTTGATTAAATATTGGATGTCTTTATATTTTGCTGACTGTGTTCTAGCTAAAAATTTGAAAATGGCCTTTTTGCCTTTTAATACTTTCCCACTTGAAACTGCTTAAAAGAATCACTTGTTTCATCTTTATACCCAAATGAAGGTATACTCTGTTCCATTTTGGAGGTAGTATTAGCCCTGAAATGAAAAAAAATTGATGACATGTCACAGCCAAAGGAAGAAATTTGATTTTAAGAATCCATAGAAAATAATTTATCTCTAGTCAGTTTTTCATTTTAAAAAAGCATCTAAAATGAATCCTGTATTCAAGGACTTTCCCTGGACCTATATAAGTATGTTTATAATGTGCCAGTTGAGGTCTGCAAGTCAACAAATTTAGAGAAGGGGCACCTCTCAAAATATTGGAAACTGCAACCAGCAGTGCTCTCTATTTCTCTCTGCTCTTTTGATCTGTTTATGCTTAATTTTTTCATTTCATGCAATATAAAAAATGCTTTAGAAAGCTTTGAGAAACCATAAATCTAACAAAAGGAAGGAAAGTGTTGCCTACAGCTTATGACCTGACTAATGGTTGTGGGTCTCTAGGACTTTTTAGACACTCCTTCATTTGACTGAATCTTGAATTAACAGGAGTTGAAGTTCATGACCCCTAGTGGTAGAAGGGTTCAGAGAAGGGTATTTCTTTAGTTCATGAGCTCTTGGCCCAGCAACTTCAAGAATATTGGCCCATTTACATGAACAAGATTGTACTTGATTTCATAGATGTCCTCTACTAATTTGTGCTAGAGAAGGTTAATGATTTAGTTGGTCAATGATTCCATTAATGTTTCATTGTTTCTCCCTGCCATGCAGTAATATATCCTACATTTGATTGTCATATTCTTTATTTACAGAGGAAGTCCACAGTCTGTTCTGCAAGGCTGGTTTAGAAGAGAAGCAAAATCTGGTTGATCGTCGATTACAAGTTAATAGGAAAAAGCAAGTGAAAATGTACCGAGTGTGGGTTCAAGGCAAATTCCAAAAACCATTACATATACTGACAAGTTAAAAGGAAAAAATAGTGAAACTAGCACCAACTGTGAGTTCAAGGCAAGCTCCTGAAATCATTAGCCTTGACTTAGAAAAGGATCAAATTCTCATTTTTCTTCTTTCTCATGGTTAAACTATGTTTCATGTTAAGATGCAGAATAGAGGACTTCATAACTCAAAGATTTCTCTTAATTTTACACTTTTGAAATGTCAGAAGAAGAGAATTTATATCGTAGCTGAGCTCTTTTGTATGTATGATTTAATATAGTCAAACATGTTTGAACTTATTGTGTCTACAACTTGTCGTCTTATTGTATTTTTGTTCTTTGAATTTTGGGGGATTGTGTGTGTGTGTGTGTGTGTGTGTGTGTGTGTGTGTGTGTGTTTGGATCACACTTGGCAGTAAGATCTCTCCTGGCTCTGTGCTGAAAGCTCACCCTTGGTTGGGTGGTAGTTGGGAGCTATATGTGGTACCAGGGATCAAACTCCTATTAGTGCTTGCAAGGCAAGTTGCTTACCTACCGTACTATCTCTCCTTCCTCTGTTCTTTGACATTTTTAAGTATTTGATTAAATCACTGATATAAGTCAAATATTCTACAAGACCATAACCTTCCATTTTTTAGAAGTAGAAGTTCAGGGTTACTTTGAACTCAGAAATCATTCCTGGTGTTGCTCAGGTCCATATGGGATATCAGTAGTCAAACATGAATCGGCCACATACAAGGCAAGCACCCTGTCCACTGTACTCTCAGCCCCCTGACTCATTTCTACAGCTACCAGAAAGTAGCTTGCCTACTCTCCTTGTTTCCATGGCAGGTCAAAGACTGAGATGAATAGGTGTTGTTTTTGTTTTTTATTTTAATTCAAAAGCTGATGACTCAAATAAAATTTTAGTTTCCCTTTTCTTTCCTTAATATAACCAATGCTACCATCATCTTCAGTGTATTTGACATACAAGTCATTACCAGGTCTCTGTATTTATTTGTTTTAGATTTGGGGCCACGCCTGTTGGTCCTCAAGCCATACGTGTGACTCTGTATTTAGATATTACTCCTGTCGGGGCTCAGGAGACCATAAGTGCTGCCAAGAATTTAAGCCAGGTCTACTATGTGCAGAGTGTTCAAGAACTCTGGCCCTGTAAATTCTCATTAAAGTAATTGTCACACTGCTATAGACAATTCTTGAATTATAGGAAGTAAAGTTTTATTTATCTGGCTAAGAAAATAACACAAGAAGCTGAATCAGATTCTTTTGCATGTGAGAGCCCTAGTTTGATCACAGGCTTTGCATGGCCCTCAGAGTACCAGTAGGACCAACACTCTAAGCACTATGCCTGGAGTAGTTCTCCAAGACAGCTGTGTGTGGCACAAAAACTTAAAATAATTCATTTTTGTTTTGCCACATTGCCTCAAAAATGTTATATGTTGGCATGCAAAGTTCAGTTTATAAAAAGAATTTCTAACATTGGCATTTCATTTCTTACCAACATTGAATACATACATTGTGCTGAATTTATAAAATAATATAATAATTAAAAATCCAACCCTTTCTTTAGAAAGCATAAATAGAATGTAGCCAGTAAAACAAAGCCGGAACATTCCTAGCTCTCAAATAAGTAGCTAATTGGCTAGTGGATTTTATTTTTATGAGCCACAGAAATGTGGAAGAAATGGATAATTTTTTTAAAAGGGTTAACTTGTAAATTCACTTCCAACCAAATGTTATTAGCCCAACACAAGGTTCAATAAATTCAATAAATTCAATCTTGACAGACCAGTCTATAATAACTTAACACATTGACACCGGAACCACGATTTATATTAATTCAACAACATTGAGCCATCAGTGCTGTATGTAGGTGCTGTGTGCTAACATCAGTGTGTTAATTGATGGTGTCACCATAATGACTAGAAATGTGGGAGCCGGGAGGTGGTGCAGGAGGTAAGGTGCCTGCTGCCTTGCCTAGGACGGACCATGGTTCGATCCCCCGGTTCCCATATGGTCCCCCGTGCCTGCCAGGAGTGACTTCTGAGCGCATAGCCAGGAGTAACCCCTGAGCGTCACTGGGTGTGGCCCAAAAACCAAAAAAAAAAAGAAAGAAATGAAGAAAGTTTCTCAAAGGAAAAACAAAAAATGGAGGGGAAAGATGCCCCAATCATGTAAAGATGTTAGTTACAAACGCAAATAGCATGTCAAGGGCCAGAGAGAGAACAAATAGAGCACAGGCTTGCACACAGGAGACCCACTCTCCATTTTTGGCATCATGTGATCTCCTGTTAGAAATGACCCCTAAACAGTAAAGCAAGAGTAACCCCTGAGCACTTCTGGGTGTGGCCAAAGCAAAAAAAAAAAATTAAAACAAACAGTATTTCATATAGTAGCAATAGCAGTCAGTAGTAACAGAGGTTCCAAAGGAAGAGAAAAATCAGCTCTGCAAAGGTTTGAGGAAGAGTCAGGGTTCAACTGGAAACAGGTATCAGGCAGACCCTTGAGTGTAATTCTCAAGAGAAGGTGATATGACAAGCCTCTTTGGTATAGGATCTTCAAGATGAAGAACAGTGGAAAAAATATGGGTTAGAGATTAATCTTAAAAGGTATGTTGGTGGGGCTGGAGTGATAGATAACACAGGGAGTGGGGTGTTTGCCCTGCACTCGGCCTACCCAGTTTCTATCCCCAGCATCTCATGGTCCCCGGAGCCTGTCAGGACTAACCCCTGAATGCCAATGTGTGTGTGTGTCCCCAAAAATTAAAAATTATATAAAATAAAATAAAATTAAGTAAAAGACCTGTTGTGGCAATCCTTGAACTGGAACCATAGGAAACTGATTTGGTTTTTTTTTTTTTTTCCATCTTATCCTAGCCATGTTTTCAGTGTATGTTTGAAGTTGGAATGGAATTCAGTGAGGTCAAAGATCAGGGACAAGGAAGATCACATTCGTTTTCCACATAGAATTGCTTCACAGTAAAGCCTCAGACATACCATATCAATGTTTCTGTTTACACATGCATCAATCAGTAAATGGAAAAGCTAAAATTTGCTTGAGACTCGGTTCAGTCATGTTTCCTAATTAGAGTATACATTTAAAAACTAAGCTAGTAATGAAAGTTTTACATACAGCAAGGGCTGTTAGATAAGTTAATGTTGCTATGGGAACCCCAGCAGATCTTCTTGTGTCTCAATTTAAAAATCATGGCCCAAGGTGGTTTTAAAAACAACAGAAGGTAAAATTATTCTCACATTCTCACACATGTAAATTGTACTGTCTCTCTCAGTCCTAAATAGCAGATTCAACCCAACCTCTTGACTGACACAGTAAAACTCAAGCTTCTTGTCTTTCTGTAATGTATTACAGCATATAGTTAACCTTTAGAAACTTCAAAAATATATCAACTAAATTTGGACTGTGAGACAAAAAAAAAAAAAAATGGGAGCTCCTGTCTAGCATAGACCACCTCCTCCACTGGCTGTCAGGACCACGTCGAGCGGACCTGAAGCAACCCCCTACTCAAGATTTTGTGACTAGACAAAATGTAGATTTGGGCAGGGAAGAAAAGACAAAAAATAGATTTGTAATATTGCTTAGAAGTAATAAATCAGGAAGTGATGTAGATGTTTCTCTTTGAATAATTTTTTAACTATTTGATAACTGGAAGAAATTTGAATGTTTCCCTCATATTCATGAGCCTCAGGCCAATTAGAGAGTCAATTTGTTGTTTAAAAATTTATCTTCTGAGAGAGGTGAATTTCAAAAAAGACCGTTTTCTTTCTTTAACAGAAATTTTATTCTTTCATCTTCTTACAGTACAGAAACAATGAAAATGCACCCTCCATTTTTGCTTTATGGCTAAAAATTCACTTTTGAGCATTTTCCAAATGTAAAACTTCTCACACATGAAGAACTGTTTTAGAAGGTTGTGAAGAAGCCAACCTAACAGTTTCTATTATTAAAAGTTTTGCATTCAGTATGACACATTTGTTGTATTGAAACACAAGTTAGTACTGACTTCTGAGAACTTAACCTGCTTTGCTTGTCTCAGTTCCATATGCTTTTGTTTTCGTTATGACCACATCAAGTTTTCTACCAGCATACAATCATTACTCTAGACTGTACTTGAAATGTTAGATATTTTCATGTGAAGAGCCTTTCCTCCTGGTCCTCTGAACCATTTCAACTGTTAAGCTTCAGGTGACTCAAATTCTTTGCTCTAGACTTCTCTGCTGTATTCCTTTGATTTTTCCAACTCATTAAAGCCAAGTGCTGAAGCCTGAATATATCACACATTGTTACTTCTAATTGGTTTTAATGTTTATTATGCTCCTCACAAGTGCAGATAACTTACATTTGCATCACTAATAGACCCTTTCAGAAAGCTCTGCTCCTTCAGCTTCCTGCTACAGTTAGTCATCAGTAGATGACATTGTCAGTGTGGGTATTTTTCCACACTTGTGAAAGCTCATTGTAAATTCCAAAGCACCGAATATATGTGAGGTTGTGTTATTAATAACAGAATTTACAGAGCCACATACAGAAAAACAGAAACTTTTTCAATAAGATGCTTTGGAAAATTTTGCCTCAGAGTCAGAGAGGAATCAAGGCCCCTAGTCTTATGAAGCTAGTGATTACTCTTAATTTAGCTGAATACTCAGTAATTTATTGACTACAATATTATGTATTATTTGATTTCTCTAGTTCCTCTGTTCTATGAATCAGATTTTACTTATAGCCATTAGACTATGGCTCTGCCATGTTGGGAAACTTGCCAGGATATTAATACATAGTGGGTAGAACCCAAATTGGACCTCCACCCTGTCAAAGCTTTTTGAGGGCGGAAGAGAGTGTGTGGCGTTAAAATTCATACTTTGTATGCAAATGACCCTGTTCAATCCCTGGCACCACAAGGTCCCTCAAGCATCAGCCTGTGCAGCAAAGGAGGCCCTTGAACACTACTAGGTGTCCCAGATTATTCCCAGCATCACAAGGCCTGAGCAGCACCCTATCCTCAGACCCTTGCCTTAAACACCAGCCTAAGGATGGCAAGGAGGCCCCTTGAGCCTCCTTGAGCACCTTGGCTCCTTGGCTCCCTGAGCACCACTTAGAAGGCTCCCCCTTGGGAACAATGCACTTTGGTGGCAAGAAAAGTAGTGGTCAGGGAGCTCAGTGATCACTTGCAGTGATGACCCAGTCTGGTGGTTCAGTGCTAGGGTCTGAGGATGTGGAGGTTGTTATGATCCTGCAGTGCCCAGTACCCTAGGGTCATACCCAATGGTATTTGGGAAGCAACATATTGCTGGGATTTTAACTGGAGCCCTCATATGTGCCCTGTGTGCTGAGCCATCTCTTAACCCCTTCAGAACTGCACCTTTATCTTCATAGACTCCAATGCTGCGCAGCAAGTTGCTGGAGAAAGAATCCTGAGTGAAGTGAGGAATGATTACACAGTGGGTGAGATTGAGTCGCAGGACCTTCAAGGTTAAGGCTCCTTCTAGACCTAGCAATTCTCTAAAATAAGTAGGTCGCACTTGTCTGCCACTTACAGACTGGCAAGGAAAGGACCTGAGAGGAATGACAAAGCAAAAGCTTTCAGATCAGTTCTCAGCATTCTGCACAGGCTTCCTCTGCTCTGGCCCCACCCTTTTGGGCTCCAGCCTTCCACTTGGCTTCCGGCCAGCAGGCCTCACTTGCATACTCCTCACTTCCAGGGGGAAAGTCAGTCTGCACTAAGGGAGGAAAAAGCCCTTAAAATGTCTTCAAAGGGATTCAGCTCCGGCATGATCTGAAATATGTGAATTCAGGGAATGTCAATAATAAAATATGAGTGAAAACATCTTTATTTAAAACATTGTCTATATATTAATGCCACATTAATGCCAATTCAAGCATGAAATGTTGAGCACTTCTTGGAATATGGTTTGGGATTTGAGAGGCACAAAGGTACCTGTAAGATGGCTTTGGTGTAGTTATAAATATAAATAGAAGTAAAATAACAGTTGTGTCTTCATTTATAATGAATCTATGTGATGGCCGCAAAGTTTCACTGGAGAGTAGATGCCAAAATCTGTCTTTCATTAACATATGCCTTAAATGACAGGGAAGAGGTGTTGAAGACAAAATTACTTTTTCCTTCTGAGTATGAATCAGCAACATGCAGTAACAAGCAAGTAATAATAGTTCTGCTTGTGAGCGCCTGCAGAGCCTAAGAAAAATAGCATCAAATTGAAAAGGCAACTGCACCTGCCAGAGGAGCCCAGAAGGATGCAAAGCACAGCTCCCTTGAGCAGCGTTCTGAAGTGTCTCAGGGCGCAGTGACCCTACTTCTGTAAGCCAGGTTGGCATGAAATGGATGGGGCGCATTAAAACCTCCAGATGGTCAAAGACAGCCCACCTTCAGCTGCCCCTGTGACCAACTATTAGGTCCCACAACTTGTCCAAGAGTTTAAAGCAGCTGCTTTGGCTTCTCCAGATATGCCCTTCCATACCCACTTGACCTTTAACCAGGAACAGCGAGAAGCAGATGAATGAATAAATACGCATGAACATTACATAAAGAGGAAAAAAATCAATGCTTTTTGGAGGCGCACAAACTGCAGATAGTCAGAGAGTATCCAGTTAGCTGTGTCCTTAGGATTCCAGTGATTTGCAGTTTTGATTTTCTCCAACAGATAGGCACAAAGTCAAGTCTGGAACCCAGAGAAATATGTTTTTTTTCTGTCAGATGTTACCCACCAAATTAAGTGAGCCATTGATTGCCTCCTACAAAAAGCCCCAGGAATCCACTCTCCTTGGGCTGATTGGGGTTTGATCCAGAAAAACAGTGAGTCTTGTTATGCTTATACAAATGCATCGACTCTGTATTTAACTTATTACTTCTGGAGTGGCACTTTCTATATCATTGCAGAAAAGGAATAAATTAACTTTATTCTCAGCTAATCTCATTAGATCAATTAATAATTGTTTCCTAAAACACTGCAGGAATGGTCATCATTTTTAGACTCTGAGCTTTTCCCATTGGGAAGAAGGGTTAAATCTTCAAATTAACAAGATGCTGTTGATTCCAACTGCTTTCATTTTTCTTTTTTTAATGCTAGGTCCTTAACATAAGCAACCCCATGCAATCGCTGCCTCATTTCTTCTCTCTCCTCCTGCCTCCCAAGAGTAGTAACTTGTCTTTTCTCCTGAGGCTGCCCTGCTGAACAGAGTGTTTGGCATAAAGAACGTGATAGCTCTTCATACATCTTTAGTTATGCCCCGCTCCCTCAGGTGAGCTGAGACAGTCCCCTCAAGCAACATTTGGAACTCACTGAAAATCACCTAAAAGAGAATGGCTGAAATTACCAGCCTCATATGCCACATGGAGCAAGGAAATTTCTCTCTCCAAGGATAATTGCTTTTCTCATTGCTCATACTTCTTTCTCAGCCCTCATTTATTTTAATGTACATATTCCAGTTGGACTCTCTAAAAGATATTTTTAAGATTTTTATTTTAATCCAATGACAGATAACATGCAGGATCCAGAAATGTATTTGTTCTGTTTATCCTTTGCACGAATGTATTCTTAATCAACCAGCCCGTCTGCACATTTCTTCATGTGCAGCTTTGTTCCCTATAGAACTCTTAGGCTCAGGAGATTAGTGAGACAAAGCTTCATTATAACCACCCGTGTTTTACTCCCATTTCTTATACGCATTCTCTTCCTAACTCACTCTCCAGGTGCTTCTTTCTCTTGCCAAATAGTGCAAGGAAATACTTCTGCAGATCTTTTGTTTACTTTAGAAAACACAGAGATCCAGGCTTTTCCATTCGGGAGTGCTGCTCATTTCCTGACTGGCCTTTAAGTTTGGCTCAGTAGCAACTTGAGGATTTGTTTTCTACCCAGAGTGAAAGGAGCTGGGTGCCCAGCAGCCCCGTGCTGGAATGACAATTAAGTTCTGCTCCTTCCATAGATAAACTAAACAGTGTCATTTTCCTCATAGATCCTGTTCCACCTCACCTTCCTTTTCTCTGAGTTTTGATGCTTGGTCATTAGCTTTCACTTTTTCAAAGACATTTAGTAGGGTTTCTTCTCCAAGTACATGCAGAAGCTGGTCATATGCACAGAAAAATGCTCAAGGAAGTGAATTTCCTGATCTTCACCTCTGCTACAATGTGCTGCACAGCACATGTAGGGCTTAATGCTGCTCTAATTCCAGTGCCAGTTGCCTGGGCGGGTATAGGAAGAACTGTAACACGAAAGGAATTTGTACTGGGCTGCCCAACTTTCTAGGTCTCCAAAGCCACTGAGTTGATGAAGTGGCTTACTACTCAATTGAATATTTTCATAGTTTGCAAAAGGGGTGTGTGTATGTGTGTGTATGTGCTGGGAAGTGGCTTATTACTTACGTGAATATTTTCTTAATTTGCATAAGGGGTGTGTGTGTGTGTGTGTGTGTGTGTGTATGTGTGTGTGTGTGTGTTGGGCCACACCTAGTGGTGTTCAGGACTTACACCTGGCTCAGAGATTACTCTTGGCAGGGTCAGGGGACCATATGGAATTCTAGAGATTGAACCTGGGTCAGATGCTTACAAGACAAGCAAATCCCTTACCTGCTGTACTATTTCTCTAGTCCTAACCTTCCAAATTTTTTTACATTTTCTTCTCTTCCTCATATTTCTGTTATGTTTTAGTCTAGTTCTGTAGTTGTATTCATCCTATAATTATGTTTATATATGAATATGCTCCTCTTTGTTCATCCTGTCATGGATATTTTATTCAAAGTTTATGAGGCCAGTGATTTTCTGAACCTAGAACTTACA
Source organism: Crocidura indochinensis (assembly GCA_004027635.1). Lineage (NCBI taxonomy): Eukaryota > Metazoa > Chordata > Mammalia > Eulipotyphla > Soricidae > Crocidura > Crocidura indochinensis. The sequence goes on from PVKC010023377.1 coordinate 12,016, forward strand.
CTTTTATATATTAATGCTTTTTTTTATTTTGTTTTGGTTTTTTGAGTCATATCCAATAGTGTTCAGGGAAAACTTCTAACTCTGAGCTCAGAGATTCCTTTGGGTAGTACTCAGGGGACATATGCCAGGGAAAAAGACCCAGGCTTTCCATGTGCAAAGTATACCATCTAGTTCTTTTTCCATCCCGTTTTTTTCTCCCCATTCTTATCATTGCATTTTTACATTTAAAGATGTTTGGACTAGAAAAATTTGGCAAAAATAGAAAATGCTTAACAATCAGCAATATCAAGAACTTTTTATATTAAGAATATTAAGAACTTATTCTGTAATATAAAGCAATATGCCAAAATACCATATTAGGGATTAGTATAAAGAACGGACAGTTGCCATAGGCAGGGTCCAGTTGACCTTGTGAGGTGACCATGTGTCTTCATGCTCCAAGAAACCTGGTGTTCACTGTTTCCTTGGAACTCAGCCAGGCTCAACCATCCCCACTAAGACAAGCTACAAGCAAAAGTAAGCCACACTCTAAGAGCAAGTAGACAGTGATCACAGGCACATTAGTCACTGTTCCAGTGACCCAAAGGAAAAACAAGGTCGTAGAAGATTGCAACAAGAGTGACATGTAACTGAATCTCCAGAGCAGTGAACTCTAAGCTTAAATGCCCCTCCTGGGTTTAGAAAGGCCTAAAAAAATGAACCCTGGCTGAGCGTTGAGTATAGGAAGGCTGCAGAGACCTGGAGCTTATTTCCTGCTTACCTGTATTGGTCACAAAAATAGCAAATGAGACATCATGTTCTTAATACTTTTTAGAAGAGTGAACACTTAAATTTGTTCTTTCTTTTGCTTCTGTAGCCCTATGTTTGTTTTCCACAATGACATCTCACAAAGTATGCGCTGAATAGAGTTTCAAGAATGCTGAAAGGAGATAAAGTGATTTGCATGATCTCCCTTCAGTAACATTATTGCAAACCACAGTGTCTAACAGGAAGAATGGGAAGAAACAGAAAAGAAGAAGAAAAATGTCTGCTATTGAAGCAGGCAGGGGAGAGGGCAGGGGAAACTGGGGACATTAGTGGCAGGAAATGTACACTGGTGACGGCTGTTGTACATTATATAACTGAAACTCAAATTATGAACAACTTTGTAATTGTGAAAAAAAAAAACACCACAACTGTATTATTGGAAAAAAATAGAGCTTCAAAAACCTGGAAAGATGGTTTGTAGTTTTAGATGGGCTCTGTTTGCGAAGAAATACACCAAGTTGTGCAGGAAGAAAGAAACATCAGCTGAACGTAGTTCTACTTTGGCAAAAGGGAACAGATTCAGTATCACAATAATGAGTCACCAAGTGATTCAAGATCAGCTGACCCTGTGTGTGGAATTGAATGTAGGAAACTTAAAATGCAGGTGGGAACAGGCTGCAAGACAAAATCACAGTGTGAAGTCATCACCATGTGGGGAGGCATGAGAGCAGAACAATAAATAATATTCCGTTATTCACTGCCCAAATTTTATACTCATTGAGAGAGACTATGGTATGAACAGATGAAAATTAAAATCTTAGCTTATTCTCTAATGAAGCTGATATTGGGGTAATAGCTCAAGATACATGAAAACAATTGTTTTTCAAATCCTGAAGCCCATAATTCAGGCCTATTTTGGAAAACAGTAATACTTTATTCCTGGGGGTGGGGGGCGGGGTCTGTACAGTCCTATAGAATTTTTACAGAGAAACTGGTTCCTAAGAAAGTGAAAATGAAGTAGATTAAAATGATCTAATTCACTCAGATAAATCATCTCAAGGAGGAAAGAGAAGAGCAGGACTGAAGCAATCAGGAGCTCCATCATTTATTGCCCATCATGGCAAGAAATAACAGGAGTGGCAAGTGCATTACTGTTCTAAGCAGGGACCATGTGTAGTGGACACAGAACTGTCCCATTACTGCTTGAGGAACCATCTCTTCAGGGAGGTACACCCAGGGTGGTTCTTCAGCATGTAAATCTCTGGAAGCCTGCCTGGTTTATTAGCATCTACCTTCCTGTGCATGTTCTGATATATAGTTGGACTCTGAGGAATTGCAAATAAAGTAAATTCCCAAACTTAAGAAACCCCATACACTCAACTGTTTAGCAGACTACTAAATAAATGGTGGGAGATCTATTGTCGCTACTGAGCACCATTTCTACATTGGGTCCCAAGTAGCTGGTTTAGGATCAGCACTTCTCTAACTAACCATGGTTACAAGGCCACTTATTTATTTTGTTTTGCTGAATGCAGCCTGACTTTTTTTGTATTACACAATAGAGATGAAGTATTACAAAATACATTTTAAGTTTATCTTAGGACTCACTACCGGCAAGGCTTAGGGGACCCTCCTGTACAGTACCTAGTATTGAATTTAGGACTGTCTCGCCAGGCCATTTTTTTTTATTTTAAACCCAAGGATCTTATTAGACTTAACAGTCATAAATTTATAACATTTCTTTACTTCATCACAAAGAGAATGAGACAGATACATACCTACTGTACTAGGACCTGGGTTAATGCGCCTAGAAAATGTTTGGTCCAGGTGCTGTTGTTCTTGGGTATTTTCTTCATGCAAATGTGTTAGCCACACAAACCACACTTCACCACCTTGCTCTCTGTCAAGAGATCGAGAGGTTATATTTTCCTTAATTATTGACCAAATTTTTTTTAACTTTTTTGTGAAATGTGAGCAGGTGTTAAGTAATTTTATGCTGAAATAAACAACAAAAGAACTAATTCTATCATTTTACTGAAGTCAAAACTTAAGGCTTTTCTTTCATTGAATAATTTTAAAGACTGGGTTGATGCCAGACTCAAGGAACATGGAGAACTTTGGGAAAGGCCAGAGACTGGTAGAAGATCATTAATAGTTGGTTTATAAGGACTGTGGTTAAAGACTATAGAAAATGTATTATTGAACCCAAGATTAGAGCATGTTGGCATTACGAATGAGGGCTACCAGGTAGATGAAAGGTAAAACGATACTAGAGAAGAGACATTTGGATCAGAGTTTTATCTTTGCTACTACTGGTTGTGTAGCCTTTAACCAGACACTTAGTGTCTCTGAGCTTCAGTGCCCTGAACTACAAGTGGAAGATGATACTGCTTACTCAATTATTGTTGCAAGGACTAAATGCATGGCAAGAGTTAAGCATAGTATTTAAAGATGATTAATTCGGGCCCGGGAGATAGCATGGAGGTAAGGCGTGTGCCTTTCATGCAAAAGGTCATCGGTTCGAATCCCGGTGCCCCATATGGTCCCCCGTGCCTGCCAGGAGCAATTTCTGAGCATGGAGCCAGGAGTAACCCCTGAGCGCTGCCGGGTGTGACCCAAAAACCAAAAAAAAAAAAAAAAGATGATTAATTCTTATTAAATTTTGATGACTATTATTTATAATGGTTTTTGTTCCTGAAGGATGATCAAGTCTTCATTTCTTCTGAGAAGTAGAAGAATAAACTCTGATTATAATAAAAATCAATTTAAATTGGCCATATGAAACTACTGCCAATCCATTTCAGGCTCTTTATTGAAACTGAAGAATCAAGAACACTCCCAAATAGTTTTTATGAATCTAACATCACCTTGATACCAGACAGAGATGCTGCAAAAAAAAAAAAGAAAACTACAGACCAATATGATGAACAAAGATGCAAAGATCCTTAGCAAAATCCTGGCAAATATGATCCAACACCTCATCAAGAAGGTCAGACACCACGACCAAGTAGAATTCATTACAGGAATGCAAGGATGGTTTAACATATGTAAATCAATCAACATAATACACCATTTCAACAAAAAAATAAAAACCATATGATAATATCATTAGATACAGAGAAAGCATATAATAGGTCCAACACCCATTCTTGATAAAAACTCAACAAGCTGGGAATAGAGGAACTTTTCTGAATACAGCCAAGGCCATCTACCATAAGCCAATGGCAAATATTATCCTCAATGGAGATAAACTAAAAGCCTTTCCTCTAAAATCTGGTACAAGACAAAGCTGCCCTCTCTCACCACTCCTATTCAACATAGTGCTGGAAGTTCTTGCCATATCAATTAGGCAAGAAAATGATATCAAGGGCATCCAGATAGGAAAGGAAGAAGTCAAGCTCTCACTGTTTGCAGATGACATGATACTATATTTAGAAAAACCTTAAGACTCTACCAAATAGTTTCTAGAAATAATAGATTCATATAGCAATGTGACAGGCTACAAAATTAACACAAAATTCAATGGCCTTCTTGTACACCAATAATGATATAAAAGAAATGGACGTTAAAAAATCCCATTCACATTAGTGTTACACAAACTCAAATACCTTGGAGTCAACTTAACTAAAGAGGTGAAAGACCTGTACAAAGAAAACTACAAAACTCTGCTTCAAGAAATAAAAGAGGACACAAGGAAATGGAGACACATACCCTGCTCATGGATTGGTAGGATTAACATGATTAAAATGGCAATTCTCCCCAAAGCATTATACAGATTTAATGCAATCTCTCTAAAGATACGCATGACATTCTTTTTTTAATTTATTATTTTTTTATTTTAACACCTTGATTACATACATAATTGTGTTTGGATTTCAGTCATGTAAAGAACACCACCCATCACCAGTGCAACGTTCCCATCACCATTGTCCCAAATCTCCCTCCTCCCACCAACCCCACGCCTGTACTCTGGACAGGCTCTCCATTTCCCTCATATATTCTCATTATTAGGACAGTTCAAAATGTAGTTATTTCTTTAACTAAACTCATCACTATTTGTGGTGAGCTTCATGAGGTGAGCTGGAACTTCCAGCTCTTTTCTCTTTTGTGTCTGAAAATTATTATTATTTCAAGAAGGTCTTTCATTTTTCTTAAAACCCATAGATGAGTGATACCATTCTGCGTTTTTCTCTCTCTTTCTGACTTATTTCACTCAGCATAAGAGATTCCATGTGCATCCATGTGTAGGAAAATTTCATGACTTCATCTCTCCTGACAGCTGCATAGTATTCCATTGTGTATATGTACCACAGTTTCTTTAGCCATTCGTCTGTTGAAGGGCATCTAGATTGTTTCCAGAGTCTTGCTATGGTAAATAGTGCTGCAATGAATATAGGTGTAAGGAAGGGGGTTTTGTATTGTATTTTTGTGTTCCTAGGGTATATTCCTAGGAGTGGTATAGCTGGATCGT